>JADRCD010121287.1:0-12118 GCA_019843815.1 Montemys delectorum
CAGGTTTAGTCAGGGCATTGTGATGAATCAGCATGGGGCTTGCTGGAGGCTTTTCATAGAACTCTCATTTTTTGGGAACTTGGTGTTGTATTGTCCAGGTTACCTGTGCAGAGCTTGTAACTTCTTTTAGGACCCGCAAGTATCTGCATAGAAAAGTTCCTGAAGAGGAGATAAGTACAGGTCACGGCTACAGAGCCTGCCTTAGTCTAAGAGTCTTATACACATCATAGGTCCCACTACTTACTCATTCAACAGGGAATGTGCTTGAGAAGAAAAACATTTTCATTAATGTGTATATTTGTCTTCTCTCTGTGTGTACGTATGTGTAGTATGTGGTGTGTGTGTGTTTGTGCCTGTGTGTTTGTGTTTAGACCACCTTTGGCTGAGCATGATTATAATAAAGTTGTATCTTCTGTAAGGCTAGGTGATTTTGCAAGTATTTGTGGTATGGGTGCTTGTATATACAACTATGTGTTTGTGTGTGTATGTGTGTCTGTGTGTGTGTGTGTGTGTGTGTGTGCCTATGTGTCTTTGTGCAGACATGCACCTGTGTATGTCTCTAGATGCCACGTTTCATGAGAAGAGCACTTGAGATTTCAGTTTGCTCCCATGAAAGTTCAAATACAGCAGTCCAATTATTCTGCATCTCCACCTAGATCCTAAGATAAAAAGGAAACAAAAACTCATGTGCAGGCAGATTTTCACCTTGATAGGGGAAAAACTATTGATCCTCATTGAAATCTTTTGGGAAAATCAAAGGTGTGTGGTACAAGTGCATAAGGAGAAGGTTGCAGTATGAAATCCATGTGCTTACATCCCTTTTCTGCACTTTATGAATGGTGAAGGCTCATGGGAAGTTCAGGTGCCTCACTGTCTTCTCAGCATTCCAGGTTGTTTTCCTTATTACCTGCTACAATTACCTTTCCAGCTACCTGTGCTCAGTAAAACTTTGTCTTGGAGTTTGTCTTGTATTTTCTTCATGGAGATATTGAGTTGCTTGGAGCTGTACCTGTAACCAGCAGAAGGCACACAGCTGGGGAGCAAAACCAGGGCTGTTTCAGGAGTCCATTGAGTGACTGGATAATCTAAAGGACTCACACAATGTTATCTGTGCAGCATTCTGCATCTGCTGTTATTCAAAATCCTTTTTCTCTCAGTTAAAATCGTCCTCAGTGGGATTAGGGAGAAATGAGGATTTTCAGATAGGTCGGGTAGTGTAAAATCAGATAGGTCTGTGAGAAGGTATGTTCAGAATGTGGAAAAGAAGTCCCCATTGACTCAGCAATTCCAGATCAAGGAGTAGATATCCTCAGAGTTTCTAGGGCACATCAGGGTTGTAGTGGTCCTCAGAGCAGTCCTGAAGAAGAAACTATGCAGGTGTCCATCAGCTAAAGTGTGAAATTTACTGATGTTGTGGAGCCATTACATTAACAATTGCTCAGCACGAATTAATCAGGTGAGCATTTGACCTTCAAGAAGTCAGTCTTATCTTACTCAAAATATCCCTGGCAAATCACATTCTTTGGAGAAAATTGTTCTTTGGACTCTAATTATAGAGATTTCCTCTTATTCTAGGCTCATACTTTTCGACTCCATTCAGTCAGGGGATGGTAAAGGGAGCTCTTATTGGAAGAAGCTGTTTACTTTGGGATAAGTCTGAAACAGTGAACAAGAATATAAGGCTAGTCCACCACAACCATGTGATCCTTTTCTGTGAATCAAGCCCACTCTATCTAGCCTGGGGAACTTGCTTAGCCAGATTGGACAATAGGCCAAGAACCCTTATTTGTGGCCCGGTTTATGAGGAGAAATCTTATCACTGAATGAGCTGCTATCCACTTTGCCGATGATGTAATTTTCCCATTCAAGATTTTTTTCTGCCTCTAAAGTATCCTGGGAGATTTTTATATTAGCATTAACTGGGAAACTAAACAGGTCACTGAATTGTAGTATGCTTATATTGTGTGAACACAAATATTTTGTGTGTTTCAGAGAACACCCTACAATAGGGGCAGATGTACAGGGGTGTTGTTCTGTTTCTCCATGACCATCACTGTTAAAGTTCAGTGCCTAGCCTTGGGAACATTTTCTTTTAGCACTCTCTTGCTGACTGTAGGACCTATGCATTTCCCATGGATTTCAGGTGATATGGCTTCTCTGGTTCTTTGCAGATATAGGGGCTGACAAGTGGAACCTTGTCAGGTCTCTGCACTGTAGAAATAATCATCGCCTTCCATTCAAGTCTGGGCAGCTTCTCCCTAAGGATCCACATGGTATTCTAGGTTGACCACTTCTCTCTTGAACTCTTGCACTGTCATTGCTCTAATGTGATTGTTAGTCTAGTATACCTGGGCTATTGGAGAAATGTGGTTTATCTTTTTAACTCCATTACAGTGTGAAGTTCACAGTTCAGGTTCGAGCAGTTTTTAAAATGTGAGAAAAAATTCAAAGGCTAGGTGCTCTGTGTCACTTGGGGATGCAGGGGATGTCCTCAGCTGATAGCTCATTTTGTATTGTCCAGCTGAATAGAGCCGATGTGGGAGAGACAGCTGAATTGACAAATCCTTACCAGACCTTTGTCCCTTCCTTCCTCAGGTGTGAAACACTCCAGCAGAAACTGGGACATGGCATACACCAAGAAATGGTCTCCATTGTAGAGAACCGCTGTAGGAGGATCACTGAGTGTGCCCAGCAAATACTCCACTGTTGCCTCTCTTCCCTAATAATCAAGCCTATCGTGGGCTGCACTGTCTTCCTTTGGTTTCCTTGGTATGAACACACCTTAATTTCATCTAGACTCTGGCCCAGGAAGATGCACATTTAGAGGGATTCAGAGAAATGCTGAGATACATTCAGTGCTCTGGGAATCCAGGAAGTGTCTGAGAGTGCAAATATTCCCGTGTCCCGATGAGTCATCAAGAATAATTACATGAAGATCTGTCAACAAAATTGCAAAGACTTTGAGCCAAAGACTATAACATGTGTTCTGTTTACTTGGGAGATCTGATCATTCAAAACCAAACTTCAAAAAAGGAGATCTCCTTAAATTTCCCTTGTAAAGACTGTTACCATCACTAACTACTTTTCCACTATGATGCAAAGAGAAGCCACAGGCTGTAAGTCTGTGCTGCAAAATGAGCCGCAGAAGAATGCTGCTTAGCACAATTCTTGTGTTTGGATTACAGTTTGAGTTCTGATTAATTTGTTATTTGGTTCTCATTGTTTTCTTTTGAAGTTTTCTTATTTACTTGTTAGTTATATATAAATTAATTTATTAGTTTTTTGTTGGTATGATTGTTTTGATATTTTGATAAGATTACACAATGTACATATTGATAGATTTCTGTTACTTTTGTATAGCTTGGATGTATTTTTTTTTGGACTTAAATATTGATGTTCAACCCTTTACTTTTAAGAACTTTCTTTATTCAGATGTGGTGTCACCATCTTGAAATCCTACAGCTATCAGACACAGGTGGATTTAGTCATTCTTCAGAGGACTTGGGCTCCATAATTAATTCACAGCCAGACTGAGTTTCAAAGTCAATTGTACATTCACTGTGGATAGTGTGTCTAGCTGTGTGGATATCAACTTCATGTTGCAAAAATTACCCATGCTGTGTACTTGTTGTCAAATATTTACGTACTGCTACAATAATGCAGATGACTGTGTTGAACGATTGAATGGGTAATACATCAGTATTTCTGTAATATCTCATTAAATATAAACATAGCCTTAGGAAATATAAAAGCTGTCAAAAACAAAGAACTGTATGCCTCTGCTTTTCTTCAAATTTGCTATCAGTGGTATCTGTTAGTAGAGAGAATAAAAATACGAAGACCTTTCTAGGAATAGGTTTTTATTTTTGACAGTTGTTTTGTTGTTCTTCTTGATTAAGAGGGAGTTTTGTGATTAGCAATGTATTTGGTTCTTTTTGGGGTTGTCACACAAGCACATTGTATAGTTCACTTTTGAGTTTCCAGATAGTTTTAAAAGCTGAGAAAAAAAATCCAGGTTCACAGGCTCTTTCAATTTTCTCTCCTGTTTTTTCCCATGGGTACTCTTGTCTTTATTTTGATTCATTTCATGTTGATGCATGATTTGCCTTCTGTAGATCTGTGCAACACTTTCATGCTATTCCCCAACGTCAGAGGAGGTCATTGGGTTTCACCTGGAACTTAAGTAACAAGGATTTTGAGATGCCCTGTGAGTCTTTTGAGAAACACAATCGTAGGAGATGAGCCATCTCTCCACCCCCTGACATGGACTTTTGTCTTTCCTTGTATGCTATATTAGTTAGCATGGATCACACTTATATAAAATGTTTCTTGAGACATGTAGCAAAGCATGGGGTATACATGCTAATTATCTAAACTTCCAGGCATGTATATAATGTGGTTTAGTTATTGTTTTACTGCTGTGAAGGAAATCCACCATTAAGGAAAGTCTTATAAATGAAACCATTTAATTGGGGCTGGTTTACAAGTTGAGATGTTCAGTCCATTATCACAGATGGGAGCATGTAGGTAGGCATAGTCCAATAGGAGCTGAGAGGTCTAAGTCTTCATCTGAAATCTGCTAGCAGAATACTGACTTTCTGGCAGCTAGGATGAGTGTATTAATGTCCACTCGAACAGAGACACAGCCATTCCAACAAAGACACATGCACTCTAATAGAGGATACCTTGTAACATTACTGCTCCCAGGGCCTAGCATATACAAATCACCACATAAGGCATTAATGGATACAGGGTCATGCCTCAGCATCTCTTATTGCCAGGGTTGGGACAGATCTCTGAAATCTCATCCTGCATGACAATCCAGATTAAGCCATCAGAGGAATTGCATAATTGAGTAATTCCCTTGAGTGTGGAGGTGTAAGTATATCATATTAAGCTGCCATTTAATCAGTGTTAAGAGCAAGCCTCACACTAGCCTGGAGAGATGGGGCCTACAGCTCACACCAGACACATCTGTTGGAGAAGATTTAATTTCAAGACCAGGAATGGAGGAGGCTGGTTCATGCTGCACTTTTCCCAGGTTAGACCCCACAGCATTTCAAGTAGTTTTTCCCCGTTGGGAAGTTCCCTCCAGTCCTGTCAAAACTGCACCTGTCAGAAAGAGTTGTGTTTTCCAGGCTATGTGAATTTGCAGTTGATCTTCTCCACATCAGTTCTTGATTGCTGCATGCACACTGAGCAGAAAAAATGTCTCCTTCCTTAAACATGATGACCAAAGGGAGACCACTGTGCATTATTTGCTGTAAACAACAACTAGATGCATCCATTTTGCTTTCAGAGCTAAAAGAGATTATAATGTGATTAGAAGTGTCTCTTTGCACCAAAGAAGCTAGCTTTGGGAGCAGCAACACCACATAACTTGGGAAAATCATACTGCAGAGCTCACAACTCATATGACATCCAAAAAGTGGGCAATGCAGAGAATACTGGCATAAGACAGTGGACTTGGTGCTAAGTTAAAATGTGCAATTGCAGTGGCTATGAAAATGAGATAGAGCATTCCCTAGATCATGTGTGAATGTGCTCCTTATTTCTTTTTAAGGGAAAATATTGTATCCATTTGAGTAGCTGGTTTGTATCAGTGACTTACCTCTGCTTTGCAGGTAGGTCTCCGATGGGATATCCTCTACCAAAGCACTGAATGGTCCAGAGGTCCTTAACACTTAACTGAGTAGTTCTGCCAGCTTTCTGCCTCTGTGCATTGCACACAATGACTCTCCTAAGAGTCCCAGTGTTTTGACTTATTTTTAGTGGTCTATGATTTCAACTTCTCTATACTTTTTTATTCAGAAACTACTCTCAAATATTCTGAGAAACGTATTTCTTAAGGTAAGTAAATTTTAATTTTGAACCTTGGGGTCCCAATTTTGGCTCTATTTCGTTTTCTAATAATTGCTTGGAACTTTCTTTATAAGTTATGCATTAATCTGGAACAGCAATGGTGTAGTTTTCCATAGTTTCCAAGATAAGAACGCAAAGCATACACCAGGGCAATTAGGACTGTGCTCTACTGAGTCTCTATACCTTAATTTTTCATTGGTTAAGAATCATTGCATCGCCAGGCAGTGGTGGTGCACACCTTTAATTCCAGCACTTGTGAGGAAGATGCTTGTGAATTACTGAGTTCGAGGACAGTCTGGTCTACAGAGTAAGTTCCAGGACAGCCAGGGCCACACATAGAAACCCTGTCTCGAAAAACAAAACAAAACAAAAAAAAACCCATTACATCAAGAAACATCTGGTTTCACAGAATACACCAGAGCAGAAGAAGAGAGAAATAGGAAATTCAGATATAATAGAATAATTATACACACCAAGACCAACAAAAAAAGCATTCTTGCACAAATGAAATCTATATAGCCATTGTGCAGGACTAAAGTTAGAAGAAAGGGCAACAACGGTTTTGAACAAAGAGCTAACACAGGCTATTGAGATGTTTCTGTCACATCCTATTTCAAGCAGTCCCTTATTTCAGATGGAGAGTCCCTGAAGGGATGTGTATTCTGCTTCTCAGGACCCCAGACACCATCCTTTTTGTTTTGTTTTGTTTTTTGTTTTTTTGTTTATTGTTTTTTAAAAGCAAATTATCCCTTTTGTTTTATATATATATATATATATATATATATATATATATATATATATTTACATAACTTTTAAACTTGGATCAAGTAACCACCCATCTCTCATCACAGGAAAAGGGTCCTGTACATTTCAACAGGCAAAAAGTTTCAGGAAATTTAATTGCCCCATTACAATTGTCTGAGTTTCTTGAGTATACTATTCAATTGATAGAAAGAAAGGAAGGAATCTAGTCCTGCCGCAAGGCTGTAAGACCTCACTTAGGATGGTGGTATACAGTTCATGTTCTTCCTCCAAACAGGTACAAGGGAGGTCCAAGTGCTCTATGCTGATGTGTTCTTTCCTCATCCCCAGGACTCCCAGCAAGTGTCTGACTAAACCCCTTAAAATGTGTTAGGGTCTAATTATGCAAAATAGGCTAGCAATCCAAGGAAGGAGAGCACTTAACTCCCAGAAATACCGAGTAATTATCACAGGGTCCCCAATGAAGGAGTTAGAGTTTGTTTTTTGAGAGGAAACTAGGAAAGGAGAAATCATATGACATGTAAATAAAGAAAATATCTAATAATAATAACAAGAATAGCCATTGCTGTGGTTCATTTCTTCTGAAGAACATTCCCTTTCCTTCTTCAGCCCATATAGATTACTAGTCTTCCACCTTGCTCCCTGGACTCTGACACGACAGACATCTGGTCCTCCTTTCTTGTTATGAGTAACCCAAGATCACCTTTTAACAAGTGGTCTACTTCAATCTTGCAAGGCACAATAGTCTGTCCTAGTATGGTGACACTTGCCTTCAATACCATGTGAGGCAGAGACAGAAAGAATACTATGAGATCAGTGCCTTCTAAACAGTTGGTGAGGGTATTGTTTTATACTGAAGCCCAAGTGTACTGAGTTCCTGAAGTTTAGACACATTAGGTTTCCTGTTAAGGGGACTTTGTACTTATAGGAGGTGACAATACAAATATTTACAGATAAAATATGAAACCCAGGCCTTCATTCTGCTCCAAGGCAAGTGCATCCAGGACACTAATGAATAATCTGCTTTGAGGATTCTGACTAGGGCTGCAGGTGGGCCAATCTGGGCCTCCCTCAACCCACAGGAGAAACAGGGTCCTAGTCATGTCGACAAGGCATAGGCAAAGAATGATGGCAGAGATGACATAAGGAAGTGCAGGATCTGAATGTATTTCTTAAAAATGGCATCAGTTTTCTACAGTCATTGCAAAAGAGAACTGAGAAATCTGGCAGCTCAGCAGCTGAGGTACATCTGAGGCTACCTGAAACACACTAAGTCTAAAGCAGCCACCTCTTCTGGACAGGCGCTGCACCCCACGGGTCCCAAGCACTCTGGGCTCTAGGGTGCGGGGGGGTGGTGGTGTGTGTGGAATGTATGAGGCTTGATGCTTTAATCTGAATGAATGAATGAATCTATGTCCTAGTCCATCTCAGTTCAAGCACAAAGTGATAACCAGGCTTATATGGTATACAGAAAGCAGGGTGAATGATAAAAGTCATGTAGTCAGGTGACAGTCACATCAAGGTCAGTAAGATCACTAGGCAAGTGATGATTACATCAAGGTGGGTAAGATCAGGTATCCAGATGTGAAGTGGGAGAGCAGTGGTGCCCTCCCTGCTGAAGCTGTTATGATATTCCCATGCTAATTCTCTAGGTGTGCTGGAGCAAGCACCAGGAAGTTCCAATCTAGCAGTTTCTGAAAATGCCCTTAAGTGAGGGAAGCCCTTAGATTACTCTCTGGTATGTAAAACAGTTCTGTCTTCTGTGGGACTGCCCTGAGAATTCTAACTATGTTAACAGTAAGCAATGGTGCCTGACCTCTGTTGCTAACTCTGAGGACATCCTATCTGATAAGGCAGCTTCCTTGTGAGAAATTCCAAGCTAAGGACAGTTTGGTAATAAATTAGGATATGTTCGAACTTGTGCTGGCCAGGTAACAACGCCCCCCCCCCCTTTTTTTTTAGCCATTTACGAATCATTTCTTGGGATATATTTATGCTTGAATAAGAAGGTGTGTTGATGATTGGAAAGACTAATCTGGAATACAGTGAGTTAAGAGATGCCAACGACTGAGTGAATACCCAGGAGGTTCAAACTCCCTCTCAAGTCATAACACCTCTTGTCCTTGATCAGGTTTTACCCTTGATATTGCAGACTTTACTGGAGTAAATGAGTGGGCATGGCAGACTAGCCCAACAGAAGAATCCTAAACATAGTTATTATAAGGAAATACTCTCACCTGTTCACATACAGTAAGATGCACAGTCCACATTTGCAGAGTGTTTATGTATACCTCAGCAGATAAAGGTATTGGTACTATGAGTGATGACCTGAGTAAGCTTCAAAGGGCAGAAGTAGAATGAAATATCACCCCAGGATGTCTTCTGACCACTCTCTTCACACACAGTAGCATGAACTTCTCCATACTCTCATATGAAAATTATGAAAAGTATGAAAATTGAACTTATATGAAAAATTTTCTATACCATCAGACTTTCCAATCACTTATTTCTTTAAGATTTATTTATTTCATTTTTCATTTACATGTCATACAATATCTCCTTTCTCAGTTTCCTCTCCAAAAAAAAATAAATAAAATAAAAAACAAAAACAAATACAAACCCTGGATCCCTCCCGCCTCCAAATGCTCACCACCCCACCCACTCCTGCTTACTGGCCCTGGCATTCTTCTACACTGGATGCATAGAACATTCACTAGGCCAAGGGCCTTTCCTCTCATTGATGACTGACTTGGCCATCCTCGGTTATATATATGCTGCTGGAGCCATTAGTCACACCATGTGTACTCCTTGGTTGGTTGTTTTGTCTCTGGGAGTTCTGATTATACTAGTGAGTTCATATTGTTGTTCGTCCTAAGGGGCTGCAAACCCTTCAGTTCCTTGGATCCTTTCTCTAGCTCCTTCATTCAGCATCCTGTACTCAGGGCAATGGATGGCTGTGAGCTTCTAATTCTGTATTAGTCGGGCACTGGCAGAGCCTCTCAGGAGACAGCTATATCAGGCTCCTGTCATCCAGCACTTGCTAGCATCCACAATAGTGTCTAGATTTGATGATTGCATATGGGAAGGATTTCCAGGTGGATCAGTCTCTGAATTGTCCTTCCTTTAGTCTCTGCTCCATAGTTAGCCTCTACAACTCCTTCCCTGGGTATTTTGTTCCCCCTTTTAACAATGAACAATGTATCCACTCTGTGGTCCTCTTTCTTCTTGGGTTTCTTGTGGTTTGTGGATTGTACTTTGTGTATTATGACCTTCTGGGCTAATATTCACTTATCAGAGAATGCATATCATGTGTGTTCTTTTGTGATTGGGTTACCTCACTCAGGATGATATTCTCCAGATCCATCCATTTCCCCAAGAATTTCATAAATTAATTGTTTTTAATAGCTGAGTAGTACTTCACTTTGTATATGTACCACATTTTCTGTATCCATTCCTCTGTTGAGGGACAATTATGTTGTTTCCAGTTTCTGGCTATTATAAATAAGGCTGCTATGAACATGGTGGAACATATGTCCTTATTCCATGTTGGAACATCTTCTGGGTATATGCCCAGGAGTGGTATAGCTGGGTCCTATGGTAGTACTATGTCCAATTTACAGAAGAATTGCCAAACTGATTTCCAGAGTCTTTGTACCAGCTTGCATTTGCCTCAGGCCAGCCAGTCTGGGCCTCCCTCAACCCTTGGGGGGGGGTCCTATTCAGGTAGACAAGGCATTGGCGAAGAAGTGACAAACAGACACAGACACAAGGGAGTGCTATAACTGAATGCAATTTGTACAAAGTAGAAACCAGGCTTATATGATACACAGAGAACAGGGCAAACTACAGAAGTCACATAGGCAGGAGATGGTCACATCAAGGTTAGTACAATCAATCAATCAGCCAGGTGCAAGGTGGAGGAGCAGTGGCATCTCTCTTCCTGGGCTGTACTGGCAGCCCCAAGATAAATTCTCAGGGTCTGTCTTGAGGCAAGCATCTGAGGGTCATATTTTAGCATTCCTTGGCTGTAACGTAAATAATCAATGAGGGAAGCCCTATAACTTCTCTCTTGTTAGTAAAACAATTCTGCCTTGTGTGGGACTGCTCTGATAATTAGTGCCTAACTGCTATCTCTAATTTTGTGGGACTGCTGTGATGATTTGTGCCTAACTGCTATCTCTAACTTTGGAGACACACTTTCTGATATGACAGCTCCCTTGTAGAAATTCCAAGCTAACTACAGCTAGGAAATCAAATAGGATTATTGAAACACTGTGGAGGCCAGGAAATATGTTTAATCTCAGTGTTAGCTATAACAAAATATTTCTTAGGACACCTTTATGCCTGAATAAAGAAAGCATGCAGATCTCTCCACAGACTCAGCAGAGATCAATCTGGAACACGTCTAAGTTAGGGGATGTCAGCAACTGACTGAAATACCCAGGAGACAAACTCCCTTTGGAATCATAATGCCTCTTGTCCATGATCACGTATTAACTCTGACACTGTAGACCTACTGGGATAGACGAGTGAGTGCAGCATGCATTCCCACCAGCAATGAAGGAGTGTTCCTCTTTCTCCACAACCTCTCAGGCATCTGATGTCACCTGGGTTTTTATATCCTAGCAATTCTGACTGTTGTGAGGTGGTATCTCAGGATTGTTTTGATTTGCATTTCCCTGATTACTAAGGATGTTGAACATTTCTTTAGGTGTTTTTCAGCCATTCAATATTAGTCAGTTGAGAATTCTTTGTTTAGCTCTGTACCCCATTTTTCAATAGGGTTACTTGGTTCTCTGGAGTCTAACTTCTTGAGTACTTTGTATATATTGGATATTAGCACTCTAACAGATATAGGATTGGTCAAGAGCTTTTCCAAATTTGCTGGTTGCCGTTTTGTCCTATTGACAGTGTCTTTTGCTTACAGAAGCTTTGCAATTTTATGAGGTCTCATTTGTCAATTCTTGATCTTAGAGCATAAGCTAGTGGTGTTCTGTTCATGAAATTTTCCCCTGTGCCTATGTGCTTGAGGATCTTTCCCCGTTTTCTTTTCTATTAGTGTCAGTGTATCTGGTTTTATGTGGAGGTTCTTGATCCACTTGGACTTGAGCTTTGTACAAGGAGATAGGAATGGATGGATTTACATTCTTCTACATGCTAAGCACCAGGTGAGCCAGCACCTTTTGTTGAAAATGCAGTCTTCTTTCCACTGGATGGTTTTAGCTCCTTTGTCAAAGGTCAAGTGGCCATAGGTGTGTGGGTTAATTTGAGGATCTTCAATTCTATTCCATTGATCTACCTGCCTGTCACTGTATCAATACCATGCAGTATTTATCACAATTGCTCTGTAGTACAGCTTAAGGTCTGGGATGGTGATTCCACCAGAGGTTCCTTTATTGTTGAGAATGGTTTTGTCTATCCTGGCTTTTTTATTATTCCAGATGAATTTGCAAATTGCTCTTTCTTTCTTTTTTTTGTAAGCTTTTTTTTTTTT
>JADRCD010121290.1:0-13475 GCA_019843815.1 Montemys delectorum
CCAACCACCAATCAAGGACTATACAGGGTGGGATTGAATGTACTATAAGCAGGTATATAGTAGAGGATTGCAAATTCGATCATCAATAGGAGTAAAGGACCTCGGCCTTGTGAAGGTTTTGTGCCCCAGTGTAGGGGAATGCCAGGGCCAATAAGTGGGAGAGGGTGGGGTGGCAGGCATGGGGAAGGGGGAGTCAAAAGGGGTTTGTTCTTGCTTTTGTTTGTTTGTTTGTTTTGGAGGTTAACCTGGGAAAGGAAAAATTTACATGTAAATAAAGAAAATATCTAATATAAAAAAAAATTAAAAAAAAATAAAAAAAACCAAAAAACAAAAAAAAAAAAAACATCAAATGCACTAAACAAAGAAAGATTTTTAAAAGCAGTAAGGGAAAATAAAAGACAAGTAACATATAAAGGCAGGCCTATCAGAATTATACCAGACTTCTTGCCAGAGACTATGAAAGCTAAAGGATCCTGGGAAGATGTCATACAGACCCTACAAGAACACAAATGCCAGCCCAGGCTACTATACCCAGCAAAACTCTCAATTACTATAGATGGAGAAAACAAGATATTCTATGACAAAACAAAATTTACAAAATATCTTTCCACAAAGCCAGCCCTACAAAGGATAATAGATGGAAAACATCAACATAAGGAGCAAAACTACACCCTAGAAGATGCAAGAAAGTAATCTTTCAACAAATCCACGCAAATCTAATTCCACCTTATACAACAAAAACAACAGGAAGTGACAATTACCTTTTCTTAATATCTTAATATGAAAATTAATATTACCAACATATCCTAAGTGATTGAAATCCAAAAATATGAGGAATTAGAAATTTGTTGATTGTCATCCAATGGTCTCTCTAATTTGGTAATTGGAGAAATAGATCCAATAGTGTACAATCTATATATACTTTCAGCTTGTTCGTGACAATGTTTTGCTGTGTACAAGGTAAGAGTCTTTAAATCTTGCTTCTCCTATCTCAGTCTCTCTGTTAGTATTGTTTATTTCATGTTTTTACAGTATACTATGGTTTTCAGAACAGCTTATATAGTTCAAAAGTATTTATATACCCAAGGGAGACATAGACAAATAACTTGGGAGGTGGCTTGTAGGAAAGAGAACAACAAAGAGTGAGACTGAATACTTTGCTTGACATTTTTAGTTCTTGTATAAAGTTTGAAGAAGAGGACTTTACAAGTTACTCTTTCTCTGATATGAATGCTTTTCAAAATCATCACAGCCAATGAACCAGATTTTTTTATCCTCACCTAATGTCTGTACCACCTTCCATGCAGAACATTGTTCATTGAAACAGTTGGTGAATGACTTTATGGATAGATGATCTTAACACACACACCATTTCTTAAATGAATGTAACCTGTTCTCTGTGGGCTGAGAATAAAGTCACACACTCAAGTCAAATAGCTTTTAGACCATAGCAGGAGGTCTGTATCTAAAAATCATGCCTACAATTCATTCCTTGGCGCAGCAGAACTGTCAACTCTCAGCTTAGCTACGCTAGAGGTAAAAATCCTTAGGTGATTTGAGGGTCATTGAAGTACAGCCTTATTACAATGAAATCCAGTGTCTAAAAATTGCTCTTATTTTGGGCTTGTAGCACAGTAAGAGCCAAGATTTTAAACTCTACTAAATACAAAACAAACAAAAAGACTTTACATATTTATGTTCATTTAAGAAATACTAGTAGTGATGTACTATTTTGAAATATACACTTAATATGTTTGGAGTTATTTGAAACTTATAGTGAGAAAAGCGTATGTATTTGCAGTATTGCTGTAGACAAGCATCTACATAACACTGTTAAATTGATTGTTTTATATCAACCAACTTTTTGTTTTCCAGCCTTTTATTCTGAGGTAGTGTCTGTCTTTGTCACTGAGGTGGGTTTCCTGTATGCAGCAAAATGTTGGGTCCTGTTTACATACCCAATCTGATACTCTATGTCTTTTTATTGGTTAGTAGAGTCCATTGATGTTAATAGATATTAAGGAAAAGTAATTGTTGCTTCCTGTTAGTTTTGTAGTTAGAGCTGGCATTCCGTTCATGTCTCTATCTCCTTTTAGTTTTGTTGGAAGATTACATTTTTGCTTTTTCAGGGATGTAGTTCCCCTCCTTGTGTTCGAGTTTTCCATTTATTACCCTTTGATGGGTGGATTTGTGGAAACATATTGTGTGAATTTGGTTTTGTCATGGAATACTTTGGTTTCTCCATCTATGGTGATTGAGAGTTTTGCTGGGTATAGTAGTCTAGGCTCACATTTTTGTTCTCTTATGGTCTGTATGACATCTGCCCAGGATCTTCTAGCTTTCATAGTCTCTGGTGAGAAGTCTGATGTAATTCTGATAGGCCTGCCTTTATATGTTACTTTACCTTTTTCGCTTACTGCTTTTAGTATTCTTTCTTTGTTTTGTGCATTTGGTGTTTTGACTATTATGTGGCGGGAGGAATTTTTTTTCTGGTCCAGTCTATTTGGAGTTCTATAGGCTTCTTGTATGTTCATGAGCATCTCTTTCTTTAGGTTAGGGAAGTTTTCTTCTATAATTTTGTTGAAGATATTTACTGGCCCTTTAAATTGGAGGTCTTCACTCTCTTCTATACCTATTATCCTTAGGTTTGGTCTTCTCATTGTATCCTGGATTTCCTGGATGTTTTGGGTTATGGTCTTTTTGCATTTTGCATTTTTTGATTGTTCTGCCAATGTTGTCCATGTTATCTTCTGCCCCTGAGATTCTCTCTTCTATCTCTTGTATTCTGTTGGTGATGCTTGCATCTATGTTTCCTGACTTTTTTCCTAAGATTTCTAACTCCAGGGTTGTCTCCTTTTGTGATTTCTTTATTGTTTCTACTTCCATTTTTAGGTCCTGAATGGTTTTATTCAGATCCTTCACCTGTTTGTTTGTGTTTTCCTGCAATTCCTTAAGGAATTTTTGAGTTTGCTCTTTAAGGGCTTCTATTTGTTTACTTGTGATCTCCTGTAATTCTTTATGGGATTTTTTTGTTTCCTCTTTAAGGGCTTGTATCTCTTTATCTGTTTTCTCCTGTATTTCTTTAAGGGAGTTATTCATGTTCTTCTTAATTTCCTCTATCAGCATTATGAGATGAGTTTTTAGATCCAAATCTTGCTTTTCTGGTGTTTTGGGATATCCAGGGCTTGCTGAGGTGTGAGTACTAGGTTCTGATGAAGCGAAGCCGTCTTGATTTCTGTTGGTAGTATTCTTGTGTTTGCCTTTCGCCATCTCTTGATCTCTGGTGTTAGAAGTTCTTGGTTTCTCTGACTAGAGCTTGACCTGTCCTTGCCGCCCTGCAACTCCCCTTCCACTCCTGAGGCCTATCCCTCCCAGCTGGTCCTGCCTTCAAAAGGCACCAGAGAGAAAATAGTGGATCTCACCTGAGTCCTTGGGCTGAAGCTCGTCCTGGAGGGATGCCCTCCCCTAGCAGGGAGGGGGAAGAGGTGGTCGCTGATCCAGCTCTGTCACTCGGAAGCTGAGGTGATCCTATCCCTGCAGTCCTGCAACTCCCCTGCAATTCCTGAGGCGTATGCCTCCCGGCTGGTCCCGCCTGATTCCTGGGGCTGAAGCCCGTCCTGGACGCAGGCCCTCCGCTAGCCGAGAGCAGGCAGAGATGGTAGCTGATCCAGCTCTGTCACTCGGAAGCTGAGAGCTGATGTTTTTATTATTATGTGACAGGAGGAATTTCTTTTCTGGTCTAGTCTATTTGGAGTTCTGTAGGCTTCTTGTATGTTCATGGACATTTCTTTCTTTAGGTTAGGGAAGTTTTCTTCTACAATTTTGTTAAAGATATTTACTGGCCCATTACATCGGGAGTCTTCACTCTCTTCTATACCTATTATCCTTAGATTTGGTCTTCTCAGTGCATCCTGAATTTCCTGGATGTTTTGGGTTAGGAGCTTTTGCTTTTTGCATTTTCCTTGACTGTTGTATCAATGTTTTCTATGGTGTCTTTTGCCCCTGAGATTCTCTTCTATCTCTTGTATTCTGTTGGTGATGCTTGCATCTATGACTCCTGATTTCTTTCCTAGGTTTTGTATCTCCAGGGTTTTCTCTCTTTCTGATTTCTTTATTGTTTCTATTTCCATTTTTAGATTCTGGATGGTTTTGCTCATTTCCTTCACCTATTTGATTGTGTTTTCCTGTAGTTCTTTAAGGGATTTTTGTGTTTCCTCTTTAAGAGCGTCTAGCTCTTTACCTGTATTCTCCTGTATTTCTTTGAGGGTGCTATTTATGTCTTTCTTAAGGTCCTTGTATCATCGTCAAGATAAGTGATTTTATATCTGAATCTTGCGTTTCCAGTGTGATGGTGTGTACAGGACTGGCTATGGTGGGAGAATTGGATTCTGATGATGACAAGTGACCTTGGTTTGTGTTGTTTATTTTCTTAAGCTTGGCCCCAGCCATCTTGTTGTCTCTAGGGATACCTGCCCTTGCTAATTCTGACTGGAGTCAGTCCTTCCTGTGATCCTAGTTGTATCAGAACTCCTCAGACTCAGGCAGTCTCTGTGGCCCTGTGATTTTGGGATCCTGTGACCTTGGGCTTGTTAGAGTACCTGGGAGTGCAGCAGCTTCCTCTGGGTATTGTAGGACTGGCTGTAGAGCTTGCGCCCAAGGTAGGCTCAGGACACCAGCCCAAAGAGATCAGAAAGAACCCGAGCCACTCTGCTGGTGGAGTTCCTGTGTGCCTGGTCTGGCAGGTCCCAGTTACTCCTGGTGTTGGGACAGATGTTGGGTCCCCCTCACCTCTGATCCTGAGAGTTTCAGAGTGCCTGTGAGTGAAGCTTCCTCTGGGTGTTGTGAGACTGGTTGCAGAGCTTGTGCCCAAGGTCTGCTCAAGACAGCAGCCCAGAGAGACCGGCCCTAGTCTGGTCTTAATGAATGCACTTAACACTTGAGAGACTTGAGGCCCCAGGGTATGCGAAGATCTACAGAGGTGGGGTTGGAGGGGTTGGAGAAGTCCTCTTGGAGAGAGAGGGAGGAGGTATAAGATGGAGAGTGTTTGAGGAGCAGAGTAGGAGCAAGATAAAAACTGGAGTCTAAAAAAGGATTAATGAATAAAAAATATTTAAAAAATAAAATTTAAAAATAAGGAAAGCAGGCTGAGCAAGCTATGGGAAACAAACTCAGAAATAGTATCTGTCTATGGCTTTGGCTCTAGTTCCTGCCTTTACTTTCCTTCTCTGATTGCTCTCTGGAATGTGACCTGAGATTTGTAAAACTTTCCTCTTCTCCCTAAATGATATTTTATATTAATATATGAAACTTTTAAATATTAAATGTAAATTATTATTAAAATTTAAAAAAAGAAAAGAAAGAAAATGGGACCTGCAAGATGTCTAAACTGAGTATAAATGCTTTCCACTAATTGTCTGCCTGCCTCTCCCTCTCTCCCTTTTCCTCCTTCCTCTCTTTCTCTCTCTCTCTCTCTCTCTCTCTCTCTCTCTCTCTCTCTCTCTCACACACACACACACACACACACACACACACATACACACACACACACACAGGCACACTCACACACAAACACACTCAGTGACCAACACAATGTTAAAGTGAGAAAAAGTAAATATAAAGAAAATTGTAAAATATAGGGACAGAATTAACACATACTGGTACTCAAATCTCACTTCTGCTCCAACAACCAGAGAAGAAATGACTCATTTTACCCTTTTATTATTTACATGAAATTTATCTATTCATTTACAGACTGTAGAGCAGTAGTCATATAAAAGTCTCTTTAACTTGGGAAAGAAAAACCTCTCTAGTCTCCAGGAAAGCATTTTACACATCAATGTGGCACAGAGTTCTTATAGTATTTTTGAGGCAGTTCAATTCAGCTCCACTGTTTACTAAGCATTTAATAAATAGTAGGCATTATGTGGATACCAAAACACCCCAGGCACTATCTGACTTCAATCTAATACAACATTATATAATTCCATGTGCATTGGGAGGGGAGAAGCAAAAGGGGTTTGTTCTTGTTTTTGTTTGTTTGTTTGTTTGTTTTAGAGGGGAAAATGGGAAAGGGAAAATGTACATGTAAATAAAGAAAATACCTAATTAAAAAAAAAAAAGAAAAAAGAAAGAAAAAAAAAAGAAAAAAGAAAAAAAGAAAAGAAAAAAAAAAAAAAAAAGTGAACCACGACAAGAGGAGCTAAAAAAAGAAAAAGCACTTCTAAAAAAAACAAAAAAAAAAAAAAAAAAAAAAAATTAAGGCATCATGGAATTTGCAGACAAATGGATGGAACTTGAGAATATCATCCTGAGTAAGGTGATGCAGAACTAGAAAGACATCTCTGTTAGGTACTTATTTATAAATGGACATTAGTCATAATGTCCAAGATCCACAGATCCAAAGAAACTAAAGGAGGGCCCAAGGGAGGAAGTGTGAATCTCACTCAGAAAGGGAAACAGAATAGTCATAAGAGGTGGATGAAGAGAGGGAACTGGGTGGAAAGGGAGCGATAAGGGTTACGATGTTGTTGATCTGGTATCAGGGAGCAGGGAAGAGTTGGGAGAGAGAAAGGAAACTGTTGGGTGGGCATCTTTGGGATCAGGTGAAGACATGGGATGGAAGAGGCTACAGGAAATCTATTGGGTTGACCTAGCTATTATTCTAACCACCTGGGGTTATGGAGTCAGAAGTGTTCACCTCCTGTAGCCAAGCAGAACTTCCAGTAGAAAGAAGGGATGTTAACACCCCCCCAAAAAAAACCCACAAAATTTGTCCTGGCTACAAGATATTCAGGGATAAAGATGGATCAGATACTGGAAGAAGAGATAACCAATGACTGGTCCAACTTGTGACCCATTCAGTGGGAGAGAGTCTATCTGTGATACTATTATTGTTATTATGCTATGCTTACAGATAAAAACCTATTATAACTGTCTCCTGAGAAGCTTTATGCAGCAGCAGATGGAAATAGATGCAGAGACCCATAACCAGACACAAAGCAAAGCTTTGGTAGTCTCATAGAAGTATGAGGGATAGAAATGAACAAGTCAGAGAGGTCAAGGACACCACAAGAGGTCCTTCAGAGGCAACTAATCTGGCCCTATGGACTCTCATGGAAGCTGAACCACCAACCAAAGAGCATGAAGTGGTTGGACCCAGGCTCCGTATATATTTGTAGAAAATGTGCAGCTTCTTTTTCATGTGGATTCTCTACAATTGGAGCAGGTCCTGTCTACAACTCTGATGCCTATCATTGGGTCCCCTTCCCTTACCAGGATGGCCTCGTTGGACCTCAGTAGGGGAGGATGTACTTATTCCTGCTGAGACTAGCTGCCTCGGGATGGGGCTGTACCCAATGGGATCTTATTCTTCTCTGAGGAGAAGAGAAGAAGAGAAGGGGTTAATGGGGGAGGGATATATAATGGCAGAACAGGGAAGAGAGGATGGTGGGATGTAATGTAAATAAAAATACATTATAGAAAAAATGGGGTGACAGTGGACAACAAGGATGGCTATTTCCTTAATGAGTTATATGTATGTATGAAATAATCAAAATGGGATCCATTATGTGATATCCATTTACTGATGAAAAATACATAAAGAGAGAATTGTGCTGAGAAATGGAAGTGTTGTCAGATGGTGTCCACTGGAATATTTAGATAATTCTTTCGCCTATCATACTAGGTGATGTGCTAGGAAGCAAACTCTAGGTCTCCAGGAAACAATGAATATGATGAAATCAGTTATGCAGAAAAGTAAAAGATAAGGAAACTATAGATTGAAAAATATTAGGATACAGAACTTTCTGACTGTTAGATGGGGATTAAGCTAATAGGAGGGGATGCCATGACTTCAATGGCCCAGATGTAGTGAATGGCTGCTGTAATCCACACTATACTCCTATTGAGGTTACTAGGTAAAGTAGGAAAAAAGAGGCTAATGTACATAGCATGAAAATTTACTAACACTATTTTTATCATAGGAACATATGCTGTCAATTCAAGAATTCAAAACAGACAGAACTTTTAAGTTCTCATAGAGTAGCTCTCACCAATATCCTCCCTTTTGATTTAAAAAAAAAAATCAGCCCTTTTTACTTTTTGTGTATGAGTGCTTTGCCTTTAAGGATGTGTACCATATGCATGCCAAGACCCGTTAGAAGGCAGAAGAGTGTGTGGAATACCCTAGATTTGGAATTGTAGATGCTTTGAGTCACAGTGTTGGTTCTGGGAACCAAACACAGGTCCTCTGCAAAAATAATAGGTGCTCTTATATACTGAGCCATCTCTCCAATCCATTTAATCTCCTCTTAGCTTCACCAGATAGCACCTTGTCATTTATCTTTAGCTTGTCTTGCCTGATTCATTATTTGTTTTTGTTTCATTTAGTGTGTATGCTTGTGAATGTGCATGTGTGTACACAAGAATGTGCAAGTCTACACATAAGAGCATATCTTGTGTGACTTAGTTCTTTCCTTCTACCATATAGGTCTGTTGGATCAAATCCAGATTATCAGGCATAGTGGCATTGACTTTTCCCAGTAAACATTGCTTTCTTCATATTATCAGCTGTCATTTTGGGAACTTTATGCCTAATTCTTCTAACAGATTGTTCCTAGTCTTTAACATTCAACAAATTTCCCCATATATATCTGCTCACATTTCAAGGTGATTCTGACTACATGAGACCTTAAAGCTTTAGTCGTGTAAACTCTAACTTCCTGGACATAAAATTAGTCTCCCCATAAACACTGGAAGGAGTGTTCAAGTGTTCTGTATTTTACATTTTGTATTGGCTGAGTTTTAATTACATTAATATTTCTGACTGGTCATTAATAATTTAAATTAACGATTTAAATTAATAATTTAAATTAACAATTTAAATTAATAATTTAAATTAACAATTTAAATTAATAATTTAAATTAACAATTTAAATTAATAATTTAAATTAACAATTTAAATTAATAATTTAAATTAACAACTTAAATTAATAATTTAAATTAACAATTTAAATTAACAACTTAAATTAATAATTTAAATTAACAATTTAAATTAACCAGTCAGAAATATTAATGTTAGTATCAATGAAGATTTTGAGCACATTCTTTATATGTTTGAAGATAACTTTTGAAGAATACAGGGGAAAGACATCAGAAACCACCAATGTCTTTCTTCATGACAGGAAATTATTTCTTGAATCTTCTTTCAGAGCTTTGAAGTTATTTTACAGGTAGATCAAAGATAATCATTGAGCAATTTGCTCCATCTAGATGTTTTATTGAGTATTTATTGTATTGTCAAACCAAGTAGATACTAAAAATTTGTTACTGAATGATACAATTCTCATAGAATTCATACTTCAGTGGAGAGTACACTAGAGAATAATTAACCTTTTAAAACATATAATGTGGTGAGGAAGGATAAATGGAACTGATCTAAGTAAGAAAGCTAGCGGTGTCAGTGGTGGGTTGTGTTGGCTTCTATAGGCTAGAAATGAAATCCCTATGGAGCAAGTGGTATTAGATCAAGAAAATAAGATGTGCATGTGGATTCTATTTTATAGTGAATGAAAATATTTAAAAGTAAAAAAAATAGGTGTAGACTAACATAGGAATGTTTTAAAATACATGTTACAGATATATTTTGTGTGAGTACTTTATGTACAATAACACCAGCCTGGAAAGATATACCTACTGATGTTGTAGTGTAGTATAGATATAGTATAGATTATTCCCAAACATCATGGGAATAAACAGGAATTTTCTTATTTGATCTAAGTCTGATTCTACAAAATGAAAAATCACACCTAACACCCCTATGAGGGACAAAACTTGTGCTAGAAAGGTCATAGGCCCTAGGGAAGAATGCACCATCATTATCCCCATCAATAGACAAAGTATCATACCAATTGTCAATGACTTTTCATTGGATACATAGATTTGTACATCTCCCAACTCTTATAATAATAGTTTCTTTTTATAGAAAAGGATGATTAACAAAAAGCAAAGCAAACCAAAACAAACAAATAAACAAACAAATATTTGTCAATATGCAGAGAATTGGACACAGTGGAAGACTCTACAATATGTGGAACTTCTTTACCACATCTCCTTTTCTCCAAGCTCAGGAATCATTGTGAGAACGGGCCAAAAGATGTAAGAGATAGAACTGCTGGATGATTACAAATAAACAGTGTTTTCAGGACAACAGAATGTTTGCAATTATGGCCTCATGTTAGCACTTTTGGCATCCACATGCTCAAACCAGACAAAATCATAGCACAGAGAGGGAACATGGGCATGAGTCTACAGGTAGCTGTGAAGTGATTGGTAAATTATATCTTCCAGAAAGAAAGTAAATTATCTATAAGGACATGGCCCTGGTAGGCTAGTCGTGATTCAGTAAAGCCTAAATACCTAAATATGTACAAGTAGCATAAGATGAATTTGATAAAAAAGAATAGTTGAATGTGCAGAGGAGGAAGTTATACTGACAAGAGTTCGAGAGGAGCTGAACATGATCAAAATACATTGCATAATGTTCTCAAAGACATATTAAAAACTAAAAGAGAAAATGCAATAAAATATAATACCTATGTATACTGGGAGAAAAAGGAGATTCAGGCAAAAGGAGTGACAAGAAGGAGAATAACCAAACCTCGGATGATGGTCACACTGGTCTTTGATAATTGTCATTATTATAGTGAGTTTTACAAAACAGATTATCCTAAGAAAATATTTTCTTACCAAGATATCTCTTCAGAGCACCCTTAATCTCATTATTCCTGAGGCTGTAGATGAAAGGGTTCAACATGGGGATCACCACCGTGTAGAATACAGACAATACCTTGTTCTGGTCTGTTGAGTAGCTGGACTTGGGCATTACATAAATGAATATAGCAGTTCCATAGTACAGAGTGACTGCAGTGAGGTGGGAGGTGCAGGTGGAGAAGGCCTTCTGTCGACCTTCGGTGGAGTGCATCTTCATAATAGTGATGAAAATATAGGAATAGGAGATGACTATAACAAACACTGTTATCATTGTGATAAAACCAGCAGAAATTGAGGTAACAACAACAGAGACAGTGACATCAGAACAAGAGATTTCCACCAAAGGAGCAAAATCACAGTAAAAGTGATTGATTCTATTTGGTCCACAGAAGAACAAGGAAAAGAAGGAAAGAGTAAAAAAGGAAGCATTAAGAAAACCCTGTATATAAGAACCTACAACTAACTGGACACAGACTTGTGTGGACATTTTAGTGGAATAAAGCAGTGGGTTGCAGATTGCTACAAAGCGATCATAAGCCATGGCAGCCAGAAGGAAGCATTCAACTGTCCCAAAGAAAGCAGCTGAGCCAAACTGTATAGAACATCCAATGTAGGAAATGGTATTTTGTTTTACCAGGAAGTTAACAAGCATATTGGGTGTGACAGAAGTTGAAATGCCTATGTCAACAGAAGCCAAGTGGCTGAGAAAAAAGTACATGGGGTGATGGAGCTGGGAAGAGACTCTGATGAGAAGGATGGTGCTGAGGTTCCCAGACACAGTCACCAGGTAGATGCACAGGATGATGGTGAAGAGGACAACTCTAAGGACTGGGTCATCTGTTAATCCCAACAAAATGAACTCTGTCACTGCAGTGTGGTTCCCATCCTCCAGGAAAGTCATGGGACAGTGTGGCAGCTGCCAGATCAAGGCTGTGATGATGACATTACAAAATGGGATTTATAAATAAGTCACTTCATTTCATTTAATCAGGGCATGGAGAGTACTACAAACTAATATATTATTTAAAACATTGGCTCAATTATTGATGTTTTCCTAGCATTGTCATTATTTGTACATTTATGTGCAATAATTATTTCAAGATTATTTAAGCACAAATGCTAGAAATTTGTTATAAATTATAAATAACTTTTATTTACATTTTTGTATAATAAAATATATAAGATTATCATTAAGACTAAGGTTTAAAATTATGAGACTTAGCCCAGTAAGCTAGCTTGATAGGTAAAGATTTTTGCAACCAAATCTGACATGGTACAACTAGAGTTTGATACCTGGGACCCACAAGATGGGAAGGAAGAATCAACTACTGAAAGTTGTTCTTATGCTGTGTTACCAGTACCCCCCTTATGCAAATAAATAAATATATGACTAAACAAATAAACAGATAGATAAACAAATATAAATAATATGAATATTAAGAAAGTAACAATGTATTTATTATAAGCTTAACAGAATAAAATATAAAAGCATAGAATAAAGTAATATAGTCTTAAGCTATTTCTATTATTAAATGATTACTACATGACCAGCACAAGATTAAAAAAAATTGTATATTTTCCTATTTTTATTTCTGAAAATTCACATTGTTCTTTTTATAATTCTATGTTCCAGCAGAAAAGTATTTTAAGTTACATAACAGACACACACACACATATACAAAGTAATCAATTTATGAAGCTTCAGAGTTGGCTCAGTTTTTAAGAGCACTTGGTGAACTGGCAAAAAAAAAAAAAAAAAAAAAAAAAAGGGTTTCATCCCCACCCAGCTCACTCTGTTTTCTCACTGGAGTCTATTGTTCCAGTTCTAAGGACCTGTTAACACTCTCTTGTGGTCTTCACAATCCCTAGGCACCCATGTGCTACAATGTGTCCATGCTGGCAACAGTCACACACAAAATAAAAATAACAAATCTTTAAAAAGAGACATAGATACAAACACCAGGTAGGTTGAACTCAGAGTATCCCTTTAGTAACCAGGCTATGAAATAATGGGTGGTCACACAACTGAGGGCTATATAAATTAGGAACAATATCAGAGTGGAATTTCAGCTTTCTGATGGGTAATACAAAGTCTGTAAAACTGAACAAAGATCACATTAAATTTACAAACCTGACTTCCAATTTTAAACTCATTAAATATTTTAATTCTTCTAAATAGGTAATTTTTCTTTAAAGTAATTTGAAATATCAATTTTGTCATGTTTTATGAATACATGTTATTAGTAATTCTTTAAACACAGCCATTCCTTTTCCAGTGTCACAAAGTTTTCTAACTGAAATATTTTAGAATGAATTCACATGATTTTCAACTAAGGATATTGGCCAGTATTTAACTTCAGAAGTTAAAAGATTTATCAAGACTTACCCAGCAAGGGGGCAGATTAACTGTCATTTCTCACATTCTATACTTACATTCTCATTTGTCTGTAATGATACTTGTGAGGCTGGCACATTCACTCTATAAACAACCAGTTCCTTGCACAAGATATCCCCTAACAGTAAGCCACCAAAGTATTTCAAGTGTAGTGAACTTGTTAGCCTGTTGGTGAATGCTACATGCATACAGCTTTGAAGGTCATGTTGTTTTCTGGTCTTGCCAACAGATAGAAAAAGGGATCTATGAAACCTTGTTTTTATGTCTGGTTATTCTGAAAAATTTATGAATGAAATACAAGAAAATTCTA
>JADRCD010121291.1:0-13854 GCA_019843815.1 Montemys delectorum
CTGAGAGTTGAAAGTTCTGCTGCGCTGAGGAATGAAGTAGGCACGATTTTTGGATATAGATTTTCTGCTATGGTCAAAACTATTTGACTTGAGTGAGTGACTTTATTCTCAGCCCACAGAGAACATGTTATATTCATTTAAGAAATGGTGTGTGTATTAAGATGGTCTATCCATAAAGTCATTCACCAACTGTTTCAATGAACAATGGTTCTACTTGAAGGGTGGCACAGACATTAGGTGAGGGTAAGAATCTGGTTCATTAGTTGTGATAATTTGGAAAAGCATTCATCTCAGAGAAAGAGTAACTTATAAAGTCCTCTTCTTCAAACTTGATACAAGAGCTACAAACGTCAAGCAAAACATTCAGTCTCACTCTTTGTTGTTCTCTTTCCTACAAGCCACATCCCAAGTTAATTGTCTATGTCTCCCTTGGGTATATAAATACTTTTGAAATATATAAGCTGTTCTGAAAACCATAGTATAGTGTAAAAACATGAAATAAACAATACTACTAATAGAGAGGCTGAGATACGAGAATCAAGATTTCAAGACCGTTATGTTGTACACAGCAAGACATTGTCACAAACAAGCTGAAAGTATACATAGATTGTACAATATTGGACCTATTTCTCCAATTACCAAATTAGAGAGACCATTGGATGACAACCAACAAATTTCTAATTCCTCATATTTTTGGATTTCAATCAATAAGGATATGATGGTAATACTAATTTTCATATTAAGATATTTAGAAAAAGTAATTGTCACTTCTTGTTTTTGTTGTAAGAGGTTGAATTAGATTTGTGTGGATTTGTTGAAAGATTACTTTCTTGCTTCTTCTAGGGTGTAGTTTTGCTCCTTATGTTGATGTTTTCCATCTATTATCCTTTGTAGGGCTGGATTTGTGGAAACATATTGTGTAAATTTGGTTTTGCCACGGAATATCTTGTTTTCTCCATCTATGGTAATTGAGAGTATTGCTGGGTATAGTAGCCTGGGCTGACATTTGTGTTCTTGTAGGGTCTGTATGACATCTGCCGAGGATCTTCTAGCTTTCATAGTCTCTGGTGAGAAGTCTGGTGTAATTCTGATAGGTCTGCCTTTATATGTTACTTGTCCTTTTTCCCTTACTGCTTTTAAAATTCTTTCATTGTTTAGTGCATTTGGTGTTTTGATTATTATGTGATGGGAGGAATTTCTTTTCTGGCCCAGTCTATTTGGAGTTCTGTAGGCTTCTTGTATGTTCATGGACATCTCTTTCTTTGGGTTAGGGAAGTTTTCTTCTATAATTTTGTTGAGGATATTTACTGGCCCATTACATTGGGAGTTTTCACTCTGTTCTATTCCTATTATCCTTAGGTTTGGTCTTCTCATTGCATCCTGGATTTCCTGGATGTTTTGGGTTAGGAACTTTTTGCTTTTTGCATTTTCTTTGACTGTCGTGTCAATGTTTTCTATGATATTTTCTGCCCCTGAGATTCTCTCTTCTATCTCTTGTATTCTGTTGGTGATGCTTGCATCTATGACTCCTGATTTCTTTCCCAGGTTTTTTTTTATCATCAGGGTTGTCTCTCTTTCTGAATTCTTTATTGTTTCTATTTCCATTTTTAGATTCTGGATGGTTTTGCTCATTTCCTTCACCTGTTTCATTGTGTTTTCCTGTAGTTCTTTAAGGGATTTTTGTGTTTCCTCTTTTAGGGCTTCTAGCTGTTTACTTGTGTTCTCCTGTATTTCTTTGAGGGTGCTATTTATGTCTTTCTTAAAGTCCTGTATTATCATCATGAGAAGTGATTTTTAGATCTGAATCTTGCTTTTCTGGTGTGATGGTGTGTCCAGGACTTGCTATGTTGGGAGAATTGGGTTCTGATGATGCCAAGTGACCTTGGTTTGTGTTGTTTATTTTCTTACTCTTGCCCCCCACCATCTGGTTATCTGTAGTGCTACCTGCCCTTGCTAAATGTGACTGGAACCTGTCCTTCCTGTGATCCTGGTTGTGTCAGAACTCCTTCCTCAGAGTCAAGCTGTCTCTGTGATCCTGTGATTCTGGGATCCTTTGACCCTGGGCTTGTTAGAATAACTGGGAGTGCAGCAGCTTCCTCTAGGTATTGTGGGACTGGCTGTGGAGCCTGAGACCAAGGTCTGCTCAGGACACCAGCCCAGAGAGACTGGAAGGAACCCCAGCCACTCTGCTGGTGGAGTTCCTGTGTGCCTGGTCCTGCTGGTCCCAGTTACTCCTGGGTGATGGGACAGATGTTGTGTCCTCCTCACCTCTGATCCTGACACCAGCCCAGAGAGACTGCCTCCCACTTCTTATCAGTGATGTTCTAGAGGGACAGAGCCAACTGGAATTGAGAGGTGGCCCATGGGAATAAACAGAGACCATGGTTTTGACTATGAGGTTCTAGGCAGGCTGGCTCACGTGAGCTCTTCTTTCTGTCTCTCTGTTACTTCAGTCCTTCTTTGCACTTAGCATGCAACAGCCCTGGTTATCAGTGGCCACCCAGGAGAAGAGACAGATAGCTGTGTCTGGGATGGCCTCCCCTCCTGTAGTAGGTATGGGAGTTATGCACGTGAGCACCTGCTTATATGCTCTGTCTGGAGGGTGAGTTCTCTGAGTGGTGGATTCTTAAGGAGGAAGAGTGAGACTTACACACCCACATCTGTATCCACCTCAGCTTTATCCCTGCCACTGTCGTCCTGGACACTTAGCCATGTCTGGTTCTCCCAGAGAAGACACACCTGGAAGTCTTCTGAGACTTCCACTTCCTGAGGAATTGGGAGGTTGGCAGGAAGTAGCTGTGGTTTCTGGAAGGAGTGGGACTGAGGCGCCTAGGTCCTGTAAGAAGCAAGGGGTAAACTGCATCGTTTGTAAGGCTGGTCAAAAACCAACATAGGAGGCCTCAGTGATTTATAAGACTTTAAAGATGGTGAGGAACTCAAACCGTGGAAGATGTGTAGCCATCTGAGCATGGGCCTGTCTGAGCACAGGGACTAGCCACATACTGAAACTCCTGAAACTCTCCCTGCACTCCAGAGGCTCTGGAAAAATTCACACACACACACACACACACACACACACACACACACACACACACACCTGCCTCTATATCCCTCACTGGGCTTGGAAGTCAGGGTGACAGAAGAACTCATGCTCTTTCCTTCTGAATCACATGAAGGGAGGGAGGGAAGAGAGGGAGGGAAGGAAAAGAGGGAGGGAGGGAGGAAGGAAGAAAGAAGGAAGGAAGGGTGGGGACACAAGGGATGGTTGCAGGACCAGTTTGCTGTGCACACTGCAGTGATCCTGAGGACTCAGGAATGGGAATATTAGACACAGCTTGGTGCCCTTGTCCCCATAGCAGTGGAGCGGGACTGAGGTCCACTGCACCTCTGCACCAGACTGCTTGAGAAGAAGCAAATCTCCCTGATGGTGTTTGCATTGCCCCTGGGAGCTTTCCATTCACAGCAGCCTGTTCTAGTCCCAACCCTCACAGCAGTTTCTTTGCCCTGTAGAGCTCTGGCTTGGTAAGGCCCCAGTCATCTAGGAGACAAAACTCAGGAATCCCAGGATCTTTACTCTCTTGCTGCGCCAAAGGACAGAAAGACAAGAGCTGGAGATACTGTGTCCTCTGCTCCGGTGGTTTGTGTCCTGGTGTCTCTGGCTTCTTCGGCTAGGTCTCTCCTTTACCCTTTGTCTCTGCCCCTTCTTACCAGGGTCCTAAGAAGGTGCACAGTTTGCAGAACCCAGGGAGATGGGAGGAGTCTCCTGATGTGGGCGGGGTCTCCTCTGCAAAGGTTGTTGGCCCAGGCGCTGAGGAGTGGAGTCTGCACCTCTGAAAGCCACTCATCCTTCTGTGCCAAGGCAGGCAGGGGGCCTGCTGGAATTCGGGTGTTGACTTTTGCCAAATACTTTAAGAGGAATGAACACTTATCACCTTTGTAAAGTTCCTCACGGAGGCACGGAGGTTTACCTAAGGGTTTACCCTGTCTCCCTCATGTAACACCTATGAAAACTCTGCTTTTGAGAGTTAGGTACCAGAAAAGCCAGATAATGCAGAGGCAAGCCTCCCATCTGTGGGAGCCTAATAACACAACACAATTTGTTTCTAACAAATACTTCTGAAGTCTCTATATTGGTGACAATGCATGTCTTAAGCAGTGACTTCTTTTTCCAATTTATTCTCTCATACATTGTATCTCCATCACAGTTCCCCTCCCCCATTCCTCCCATTCCCTCTCCACATTTCCCCTCTTCCCCAGATCCACTCCTTTTCTGTTTCCCTTCAGAAAGAGCAGGCCTCCCAGGGATATCCACTGAACATGGCATAAACAAGATACAATAAGACTAGGTACACACCCTCCAACCAAGACTGGGTGAGGCAACTCAGTAGGAGGAAAAGGTTCCCAAGAGCAGGCAGAGAGTCAGAGACCGCCCCACCCTCTCCCACTGTTAGGAATCCTACAGAAAACCTTAAGCTAAAACACCACAGCATGCCGAGGACCCAGCTCAGACCCATGTTTGTGATTACTGCTTCAGTCTCCGCGATGTGATCACGTGCGTCCGCTGAAGATGAGGGGTGGCTTTCCAGCTGGCGGCCTCATCAGACCACCAGCCATTCTGTCCCTTTTAAATGCAGTATAACGGCATCTCAGCATATATCAACACTCCATCATTTCTTCTCTAGCTCAACAAATAGCAGACCTCCAACCAACTCACACAACCAACTGCACACAAGTTCATGTCTTTATGGATCAGATGCTTAACAGAAACCATGTGTGCAGTACCCACCATCTAAGAACTTCTGCTTCTTGGAGCCAACTGAAGAATACAGTAAAGTGAACTTGTAACAGAACCAACAATTTTCCAGCACTTTCTGTGGAGGCTTTAGTAGACATGTCCAGGTCTGGGGATCGCCCAACTTGTTATCCCTACTTCACAACTTCTGGAACACACTTTTCTATCTTTGCCACTGAAATTGCTTTGGAGACTTCCAAGAGCAGAAGAGCTGTAGACTCTGGTAGGCTCTCCTTATCAACTCCCTCCATTAGAAGTTCAAAATGGTGACTACGGCTTGGCCATGTGACTCAGTATTAACCAATGGGACCTGAGGGAAAGAAAGCTTAGTCTTCTGGGAAAGGAGTTCTGCAAGGGGATGCACACTAGTAACCCCAGTCCTTGAGAGGCAGAGGCAGGGGCATGAACTGTGTGGGCTTCAGATGTCATCACTGACTCTGCTTGGTCATTCCTGTTTCTGCCCCGCCTCCCAACTTCTTGCTCAGTCAGTTAACAAGTAAATGGCTACTGGGCTTGAGTCTGAGGCCCACCTGAAAGGCTCATGTGTTGGGAACTTGTCTACTTGTGGGTTTTAGGATGCCGTGGGATTCCAGAGGCTCTGACTTAATATATGGATTAAGCCTGTTACAGATTTTCGTAATGTGATAGCATTATTGGGATGTGAGGTCTAATGTCAAGTAGATCCTAGAGATGAATTTTGGAACCATATCCTAATGCCTCATCCCTCCCTCCACCTCTTCCCCCATCCCTTCCTCCTTCCACAATCCCTCCCTCCTTCTCTTCCCCTCCCTCCACCCTTCTCTCCCTCTTTCCACTGCCACTCTCACCCCTCTCTCTAGCTGTTCTTTTGCCTGTTCCATCTTGTCAGTATTGGAGTCTCCTGCTTTAGCAGCTTTATGTGCTCAGAGAGGGAATTCACTCCTCTGAGTGCCAAGTCACAGCATGAAGAGGGAGTAGGCTTTGAAAATGAAAGTCTATGATGGTGAGGTGGCTCTTTCCCCTCCACATACTGCTCCTGTGCACCCTATCTGGTTCCCACCTACAGAGAGAGGGTCAGGCAACCCAAAGAGTGTGATAGGAGGAGATCTTGGCAAATGAGAATTTCTTTAAGGCTGTCCTGCTGCTGTGGACTGAAGACCCCATTCCACTCGGAATGAAATGTGTCTGTAGTCCAGAACTTGGGAGCCATGGGCATCAGAATGTAGTTCAAAGCCAGGCTTGGCTATGCAGCCAAACACTAAATGAATCAGTCAATCAATCAGTCAGTCAAATAGGTCAACCTAATAAAACAAGAAACGAGAGGCATATTGGAAGACAACTAGCAATTTCTGTCACCGTTTCTTTACGTTCTAAAGCCAGGCTCCTCTGCTTCTTTCAGTAGCTCTCCCTCCTGCTACAGGAAGAAGGAGGCCCCATAGCACCTTACTCCTTACAAAGCTTGGGCCAGATGTCCTCAGAGGTGGTCTGCTCTGCCACACACGGAGGGGCTTGGTTGTCTTGCTCTTATCAGGGTGAAGGTGGATTCTCTTGACTACTAGAGAGGCACGGCTGAGAAAAAGCACACACAATCAAGGCAGCTCGTAAAGAATTTAAAAACAACACAACACACTCTCAGGTGGCTGGAGAACCATTTCCCATGCCTTGGCCTCACCTTCTTGGGAACAGTAGGCCTTGTAAGTTATGCTGAAGGGCCATGGACTCCTTCTTACCCCACCTGTTTCACTCTCTCTTCGACACCCAAGGGGGACGGCATAAACTTCTCATTGCACTTTATCAAATCTCAAGAAGCAAAGGGATGATGATGGTGGTGGTGGTGATGGTGATGGTGGTGGTGGTGGTGATGATGATGGTGATGGTGATGATGGTGGTGGTGGTAGTGCTGATGGTGGTGATGATGATGATGATGATATTGTTGTTGATGATGATGATGAAAAGAATATAATCACCTGTGATTTCCTGAGCACCAAGTTTTCCCTTAGCTTTATCTGGATTACGCCATGCACCTCCCATAACCTTTTGATGTCAGCAGTTCTGTTTAACTTCTGGGTGAGAAAACAGAAAATTAAAAAAAAAAAAAAAAAAAAAAACAGTTGAGTGCTTTGATCATATAGGATCAAATTCCCCCCTTGAGATCCAGAATATCATGGGTATTTTTGTTTTGTTGTTAACAGTTCTTAAGGATTTTTCTAATGATCCGTTTTCACTACAGAAGAACAAAGTTACTGTTCATTCCATTTCCACAAAGAAGGCCCTGCAGCCATGCTGCCTGCTTCTCCATAGACCTTTGCCGCCGTCCATGTGTGTTCCTATGTTTATCCTGGGTTTTCTTCACCGCCTTTCCACTTGGCTCTCCACTAATCTGCCGCTGCCAGATGTAGGCACACTGTGTTCAGCCCACTTTTAACAGAGGTTCATCAAAACCTCCGGTCTTGGTTTGACTCTCCAAAATCACCCAAATTGGGAGTAACTCTGCAGCATGAGCCCCACACTCTAATGTCCAGGGAAGCTTTCAAGGCAGCGTCAGTACTGTGTGGATGTTTTTGGGATGTCATCTAACTCTTGAATGGTAACGCAAGTCCTCCCTTGTGAATGCAGCTTGAACCCCAGATCTGCATGGGAGACAGAACATATGGCTCTGGTCTCCATCCAGAGGGTCCAGCTATCAACAAAGGTTTCCTTAGAGGCACGCCCAGGCTTTTTAAGGCAGGAGCCAAGAAATTGAATCACATGATGACATTCCATAATTTTTAAAAAATGAAGCACACTCAAAAGGATAAAGTCTTCAGGCTGCACATCGGCAGGTGATGGGCACTCCTGCTCTGCAGGGAGTGAGGACTTGCAGGAAGGACAGGGATGTGTTCTCCACTGCTCGGGTACCCAGCACAGCATCCTCAGCTGGCCTCATTACGGTACACCAGCCTAGACTTGGTGTTTTCTTTTGTTTTGTTTTGTTATTGTTGGTTGGTTGATTTTTCAAGATAGGGTTTCTCTCTGTAGCCCTGGCTCTCCTGGAACTCACTATGTAGACCAGGCTGGCCTTGAACTCACAGCAATCCAGCTGCCTCTGCTTCCCAAGTGCTGTGATTAAAGATATGTATCACCCACCTACCAGGCCAAAATTTTGAAAAGACAAGATATTTTTCCAAGATGCCAGAGAAAATAAGGTGGGGGCATTTTCCAGTTCTTTTTCCTCTGATGCCTCCCCCCATTATTTATCATTGACTCTTTTTGCCTCTGAGCTCTTCTCAACATGTACTGATGTTTAACAAACTATGCCTTGGCACGTCAGTCACCTTTGTGGATGTTGGCTTGCCCTCAGCACTCAGCTATCTTTAAGGTAACCCCCACCACCATCAATATTTATTGAGCATGCACAGAGTACTAGGTGCTCTAGAACGCACAGAAAACATTGACCTGCTGTTGAGCTGACACCATAAGGAGGAAAAAAAGGTTCCTCTTTTAACAATGGCAGTTTCGAGTGTGTTCTAGAGTACTGGGGGAATCTGCAGTAGAGTGTTAGCAGTGAGTATGACTTAGCTCCATTATTATTGGAGGAGAGGAAGATGAAGGTTTTTTAAAGGGATAAAGCTTAAGCTAAGATTTCCAGGAGAGAAACACAGTCTTGAGCGCAGAGAGCTGAAGAAAAGAGGGTGCCGGGAATCTGTGTGATCAAGTGCAGGAAGTGGGGTGCAAGCTCCAAATGGCCCTGGAACAGTCACGCTGCTTTTCCCCAAGCACAAGGCCAGCAAGTAGGAATGGTTGGCGACAAGACAGAGTGTGAAAGGAGAGGCAATCTTGGGTACCCGACAACTAAAGATTAAGGATCAGAGGCGGTCTGTGAGAGCATTGAGAAGTTCTCAAAACCCCAGAGCAATCTGGAAACACAGTTAATGCTACCCAATGGCATGGGGCGGGGGCGGGGGGTGGGGGAGGCAAGAATATTTGGCTTCCTGAGCTAGAAAATACGGAACCCTGGTAGCCAATCACAGTGACTGCTCAACAAGTGTTCCATTTGTTCCTGTGCTAGAGGGAGAGGAAATGGATCTGATCCTGGATATTCAAGACTGACTTCCATGGGACCTTTAACCCCCGCTAAGTCATCCGGGCCTCACAATTCATTGTGTTCCGGCAGCACCCTTTACCAAGGAAGGAGCTGAGAAGGAAAGCTGTTTCACAATTCTCCTAAGGAAGCTAGTGGCGAAACCAGGGCCGGAAGTACAGTTGTCTACCCTCAAATGTACGCCTACCTTGATGTGACCACTGTCCCCCTGACCTCTCCATGCTGCAATTATCTACCGGGCTGTGACAAAACCCTAGGATGTGGGCACGGGCAGGAATGTCTTGGGGCTTCTGTCTCTGTGGTCTCAGGCCCAGATGGGCCCCATCCTGTGCTGTGTGGCAGCCTCAGGCTCTGTGTTTTCCTATTGAAAGTCTTTCATTCCTTCCTCCCTGCCCCCTCACCTCTACCAAATGCAGAACGGACCCCAGGAATAAAATACAAGCGCTCAACTAGCAGAAAGCAAAGGTTAGAAACTGAACGCCAGCCCTCCCGAAGCCAGGAAATTCCAGAGCCGAGGTTCTCAGGGCAAGGGACTTCAAGTTACATATTTTGCAGTCTGGCTAACTGGTTGTACTTTTCAATGTGAGGCTTAAGACAGGGTCTGCCTATGCCACGAGGGTGCCTCTGGGCTCTGAGACCCATATTAGGTTGCACACAGCCTGTACTGTGGATTAGCTGTGAGATTTGCAAATGTATGGTTTACAATGTGGTAAGAGCCTCGCGGCCTGCGAGGGCAGTTCTGCCGCCTTTACTGGGGCCTAGCTCCCTGCACTGGGGCAGGGGGAGGCCGCTCCTCTGTCCTCTAGGCCACATTAACAACAGCTGGGGCCCATGGGGCTCTGCTGCTCCAAGAATCAGGCTACAGGGCACTTAGTGTGATTGTCAGGAGCCCTCCTCCTCTCTGACTGAGTGTGCTTCCCAGGTTCAGGCAGACAGCCGACCAAGGCTTGGGATTCTGAAGACTGGACACAAGAGGTGAGTTATTAATCACTTTCAGAACCTAACCGCCCCAATGCCCATTCCTATCTTTTGGTTTCCAGTGAGGGGGCAAAACTGAGTGCCCATTGCCCACTGCATGTCTTGCTAATGTAGACCTCAGATTGCTCTCAGGACAAGATTGCATCTCAGATTGCATCGACGGACAAGGTGCATCCTAACTCGAGACTTGAAAACAGCAATGAGGGACCTAAACGTTTCTAAAGTTGATTCCAACTAGGAATAAGAGAGTCCATGTTTCCTCACTCCTATTCTAATCAATCTCTGGCTCAACACATCTTATCCTGTGGACCATGAACACTGTGCATTTCTTTTTTTTTTTTTTTTTTAACTTTTGTTGCATTATGATGAGAAAAGTTACATGATTTCAATTTATCTGAATTTGTTAACATTTAAAAACTTATTTTAAGTAAATAGAATTAAATCACATTCTTGTTTCCCTTTTGTACCCCAACTTCTCCCAGAGACCCCCCCTTCAATACCTACAATATCTTCTTTTGTCATACTCCTTAAAATTTGTAAAATATTATAACAATAAAAATGAGTATTATAAAAGTTGTTTGATATAAAACAACAATCAATTTAACAGTCTTATGTAGATGCTTGTCTACAGCAATACTGAAAATACGTATGTTTTTACCAATATAAATTTTAAATAATTCCAAACATATTAACTGTATATTTCAAAATAATGCATCACTACTAGTATTTTCTTAAATAAACATAAATATATAAAGTCTTTTGGTTTGATTGTTTGTTTTGTATTTAGTAGAGTTTAAAAATCTTGGCTCTTACTGTGGGACAAGCTCAAAATGAGAACAATTTTTAGACATTGGATTTCATTGTAATAAGGCTACTGTACTTCAATGACCCTCACATCATCAAAGGATTTTACCTCCATCGGAGCTAAACTGAGAGTTGAAAGTTCTGCTGCGCTGAGGAATGAAGTAGGCACGATTTTTGGATATAGATTTTCTGCTATGGTCAAAACTATTTGACTTGAGTGAGTGACTTTATTCTCAGCCCACAGAGAACATGTTATATTCATTTAAGAAATGGTGTGTGTATTAAGATGGTCTATCCATAAAGTCATTCACCAACTGTTTCAATGAACAATGGTTCTACTTGAAGGGTGGCACAGACATTAGGTGAGGGTAAGAATCTGGTTCATTAGTTGTGATAATTTGGAAAAGCATTCATCTCAGAGAAAGAGTAACTTATAAAGTCCTCTTCTTCAAACTTGATACAAGAGCTACAAACGTCAAGCAAAACATTCAGTCTCACTCTTTGTTGTTCTCTTTCCTACAAGCCACATCCCAAGTTAATTGTCTATGTCTCCCTTGGGTATATAAATACTTTTGAAATATATAAGCTGTTCTGAAAACCATAGTATAGTGTAAAAACATGAAATAAACAATACTACTAATAGAGAGGCTGAGATACGAGAATCAAGATTTCAAGACCGTTATGTTGTACACAGCAAGACATTGTCACAAACAAGCTGAAAGTATACATAGATTGTACAATATTGGACCTATTTCTCCAATTACCAAATTAGAGAGACCATTGGATGACAACCAACAAATTTCTAATTCCTCATATTTTTGGATTTCAATCAATAAGGATATGATGGTAATACTAATTTTCATATTAAGATATTTAGAAAAAGTAATTGTCACTTCTTGTTTTTGTTGTAAGAGGTTGAATTAGATTTGTGTGGATTTGTTGAAAGATTACTTTCTTGCTTCTTCTAGGGTGTAGTTTTGCTCCTTATGTTGATGTTTTCCATCTATTATCCTTTGTAGGGCTGGATTTGTGGAAACATATTGTGTAAATTTGGTTTTGCCACGGAATATCTTGTTTTCTCCATCTATGGTAATTGAGAGTATTGCTGGGTATAGTAGCCTGGGCTGACATTTGTGTTCTTGTAGGGTCTGTATGACATCTGCCGAGGATCTTCTAGCTTTCATAGTCTCTGGTGAGAAGTCTGGTGTAATTCTGATAGGTCTGCCTTTATATGTTACTTGTCCTTTTTCCCTTACTGCTTTTAAAATTCTTTCATTGTTTAGTGCATTTGGTGTTTTGATTATTATGTGATGGGAGGAATTTCTTTTCTGGCCCAGTCTATTTGGAGTTCTGTAGGCTTCTTGTATGTTCATGGACATCTCTTTCTTTGGGTTAGGGAAGTTTTCTTCTATAATTTTGTTGAGGATATTTACTGGCCCATTACATTGGGAGTTTTCACTCTGTTCTATTCCTATTATCCTTAGGTTTGGTCTTCTCATTGCATCCTGGATTTCCTGGATGTTTTGGGTTAGGAACTTTTTGCTTTTTGCATTTTCTTTGACTGTCGTGTCAATGTTTTCTATGATATTTTCTGCCCCTGAGATTCTCTCTTCTATCTCTTGTATTCTGTTGGTGATGCTTGCATCTATGACTCCTGATTTCTTTCCCAGGTTTTTTTTTATCATCAGGGTTGTCTCTCTTTCTGAATTCTTTATTGTTTCTATTTCCATTTTTAGATTCTGGATGGTTTTGCTCATTTCCTTCACCTGTTTCATTGTGTTTTCCTGTAGTTCTTTAAGGGATTTTTGTGTTTCCTCTTTTAGGGCTTCTAGCTGTTTACTTGTGTTCTCCTGTATTTCTTTGAGGGTGCTATTTATGTCTTTCTTAAAGTCCTGTATTATCATCATGAGAAGTGATTTTTAGATCTGAATCTTGCTTTTCTGGTGTGATGGTGTGTCCAGGACTTGCTATGTTGGGAGAATTGGGTTCTGATGATGCCAAGTGACCTTGGTTTGTGTTGTTTATTTTCTTACTCTTGCCCCCCACCATCTGGTTATCTGTAGTGCTACCTGCCCTTGCTAAATGTGACTGGAACCTGTCCTTCCTGTGATCCTGGTTGTGTCAGAACTCCTTCCTCAGAGTCAAGCTGTCTCTGTGATCCTGTGATTCTGGGATCCTTTGACCCTGGGCTTGTTAGAATAACTGGGAGTGCAGCAGCTTCCTCTAGGTATTGTGGGACTGGCTGTGGAGCCTGAGACCAAGGTCTGCTCAGGACACCAGCCCAGAGAGACTGGAAGGAACCCCAGCCACTCTGCTGGTGGAGTTCCTGTGTGCCTGGTCCTGCTGGTCCCAGTTACTCCTGGGTGATGGGACAGATGTTGTGTCCTCCTCACCTCTGATCCTGACACCAGCCCAGAGAGACTGCCTCCCACTTCTTATCAGTGATGTTCTAGAGGGACAGAGCCAACTGGAATTGAGAGGTGGCCCATGGGAATAAACAGAGACCATGGTTTTGACTATGAGGTTCTAGGCAGGCTGGCTCACGTGAGCTCTTCTTTCTGTCTCTCTGTTACTTCAGTCCTTCTTTGCACTTAGCATGCAACAGCCCTGGTTATCAGTGGCCACCCAGGAGAAGAGACAGATAGCTGTGTCTGGGATGGCCTCCCCTCCTGTAGTAGGTATGGGAGTTATGCACGTGAGCACCTGCTTATATGCTCTGTCTGGAGGGTGAGTTCTCTGAGTGGTGGATTCTTAAGGAGGAAGAGTGAGACTTACACACCCACATCTGTATCCACCTCAGCTTTATCCCTGCCACTGTCGTCCTGGACACTTAGCCATGTCTGGTTCTCCCAGAGAAGACACACCTGGAAGTCTTCTGAGACTTCCACTTCCTGAGGAATTGGGAGGTTGGCAGGAAGTAGCTGTGGTTTCTGGAAGGAGTGGGACTGAGGCGCCTAGGTCCTGTAAGAAGCAAGGGGTAAACTGCATCGTTTGTAAGGCTGGTCAAAAACCAACATAGGAGGCCTCAGTGATTTATAAGACTTTAAAGATGGTGAGGAACTCAAACCGTGGAAGATGTGTAGCCATCTGAGCATGGGCCTGTCTGAGCACAGGGACTAGCCACATACTGAAACTCCTGAAACTCTCCCTGCACTCCAGAGGCTCTGGAAAAATTCACACACACACACACACACACACACACACACACACACACACACAC
>JADRCD010121292.1:2607-26137 GCA_019843815.1 Montemys delectorum
TCTCTCTCTCTCTCTCTCTCTCTCTCTCTCTCTCTCTCTCTCTCTCTTGGAAAGGTATCACACCATAGCCTGGGCTTTAGAATTTATTAGCTGGATCAGGCTGGCCTCAAACTCACATCAATTCTACTAACTTAGCATCACAAATGTTAGGTTTAAAGATGTGAGCTATTATACCTGGCCTTTTAAAATAGATTAGTTTTCTCTATAGTTTTATAAATATGCAAATATGGATATCTATCATAAAAAGAGTGACTTCATGTAATAGTTAGCTAAAAGAATGAAATGTAATAATCATTCACACACATAGGTCTACACTTCACTTAATGAAATTAGTATATTTTTCGAGACTATGAAGTACTATGGAAGTTTCACAAGCCAAGAGTCAATAGTCTCTAGAAAGTAAAAGTATTGTTTCCAATAAACATACCATTGTACAATATTGCCATGTTTTCTCTATGTATTATAGGCTGGGTTCAAACTTCCAAACCTGTCTTTCCATCAGCCAACCAAGTGGTGGAGTTTTGGGTGTTCACCACCATAACTGTTACCTACAAGCTTTTTAAATCAAAGAGGCAACTCAAATGTCATATTTCAAATAACAACCTGCTGAAATAAAACATTTAGTTATTTGAATAAGAAGTGTTCCCCATGGTGTGGAGCTTTTAAACAGTTAGTGCCTAGTTGGGGACACTGTTTAGGGGAAGTTTTGTGGTGTGGCTGGCCGAACTATGTCACTGGGGATGACTTTGAGAACTGAAAGCCTTGCATGCTTTTCTCATTTACTCTTTGCCTGCTTTGTGCTTCTAGTTAGAGGTACAAGCCCTTAGTTTTGGCTTCTGTCACCATGCCTGCTGCTATGCCTGCCACTTGTTGTCATATCTTCATTCAGTAAGGGACTCTTATCCCTCTGGAACTCTAAGTCCAAATATACTCTAGAAGTTACCTTGGTCATGCATTTTATCACTGCAATAGAAAAGTAACCAATACCGAATGCAAGCATAAATACTGTATCCATTCCTATCTCCTTGTACAAAGCTCAAGTCCAAGTAGATCAAGGACTTCCACATCAAACCAGATACACTGAAACTAATAGAAAAGAAAGTGGGGGAGAGCCTCAAGCACATGGGCACAGGGGAAAATTGTCTGAACAGAACACCAATAACTTATGCTCTAAGATCAAGAATTGACAAATGGGACCTCATAAAATTACAAAGCTTCTGTAAGGCAAAAGACACTGTCAATAGGACAAAACAGCAACCAACAGATTGGAAAAAGATATTTAACAATTCTATATCTGATAGAGGGCTAATATCCAATATATACAAAGAACTCAAGAAGTTAAGACTCCAGAGAACCAAATAACCCTATTAAGAAATGGGATACAGAGCTAAACAAAGAATTCTCAAGTGATGAATATCGAATGGCTGAGAAGCACCTAAAGAAATGTTCAACATCCTCAGTCATCAGGGAAATGCAAATCAAAACAATCCTGAGATTCCACCTCACATCAGTCAGAACGGTTAGGATAAAAAACTCAGGTGATAGCAGATACTGGAGAGGTTGTGGAGAAAGAGGAACACTCCTTTATTGTTGGTAGGATGGCAAGCTGGTACAACCACTCTGGAAATAAGTTTGACAGTTCCTCCGGAAATTGGACATAGTTCTACCAGAGGACCTAGCTATACCACTCCTAGGCATATACCCAGAAGATGCTCCAACATGTAATAAGGACACATGCTCCACTATGTCATAGCAGCCTTATTTATAATAGCCAGAAACTGAAAACAATCCAGATGTCCCTCAACAGAGGAATGGATACAGAAACTGTGGTACATCTACACAATGGAGTACTACTCAGCTATTAAAAACAATGAATTTATGAAATTATAGGGAAATGGATGGATCTGGAGAATATCATCCTGAGTGAGGTAACCCAATCACAAAAGAACACATATGGTATGCATTCTCTCATAAGTGAATATTAGCCCAGAAGTTTGGAATACCCAAAGTTCAATCCAGAAACCACAAGAAACTCAAGAAGAAGGAAGATCAAAGTGTGGATACTTTGTTCTTTCTTAAAAGGGGGAACAAAATACACATGAAAGGTGTTGCAGAGACAAACTATGGAGGAGAGAGTGAAGGAAAGACAATCCAGAGACTGTTCCACCTGGGAATCCTTCTCATATTCAATCATCAAATCCAGACACTATTGTGGATGCCAGCAAGGGCTAGCTAACAGGAGCCTGATACAGCTGTCTCCTGAGAGGCTCTGACAGTACCTGACTAATACAGAAGCAGAGGCTCACAGACATCCATTGGACTAAGCACAGGGTCCTAAATGAAGGAGCTAGAAAAAGGACCCAAGGAGCTGAAGGGTTTGCAACCCCTTAGGATGAACAACAATATGAACTAACTAGTACCCTCAGAGCTCCCAGGGACTAAACCACCAACCAAAGAGGGTGAGACTCATGGCTCCAGCAGTATATATATAGCAAAGGATGGTCTAGTCGGCCATCAAGGGCAGGAGAGGCCCTTGGCCCTGAGAAGATTCTATGCCCCAGTGTAGGGGAATACCAGGGCCAGGAAGCAGGAGAGGGTGGGTTGGTGAGCAGGGGTCGGCGGGAGGGAACAGGTTTCTTTCTTTCTTTCTTTCTTTCTTTCTTTCTTTCTTTCTTTCTTTCTTTCTTTCTTTCTTTCTTTCTTTTTTTCGGAGGGGAAACTGGGAAAGGAAATATCATATGACATGTAAATAAAGAAAATATCTAATAAAAAAAGAAATTATAAACAGATATGCTCTATTTATCATGGAAACCAAATATCTATTCCATTTTATTCTGGAAGCAGGATTCCTTTAAGTTACAAATTCTGGCATTGTGTATTATATCTGTTAGAAACTATTAACTGTATTAATATTAATATAGTATATTAATTCTCACATAACTGATTTTTTCTGATAACAGGTTAGTTGATAATGAAACTTGATGCCTATATGGTCTGATATTCTAAAAAATACTTCTCCCCATCCATAAAAAAATTCCAAAAATTACTTCTCCTATTGAAATATGAACTATTCCTCATTGGAATTGACAATAGATTACAGAAATAATTCCATCTTCTTTGGAGGTGTTTAGTGCTCTGCTGGAAAGAAATTGTGGCACATCCTTCTAGGAAAGCTCTCTTTAACAGTGTCTTCTCTTTTACCAAGAGCTGTCTTTGTATCTGATTTGGCAATGGAGAGAGGCATTACTTGTTTTAGTAACCAAAATGTTGCATAGGGTTGAGTGCTACAAACAAAGATTAAGAGATATAAAACTACCCTGTTCCATTTTTCCTATTCAGAGACTAGAAAAATAAGTGACCCCACCCTTAAAAGATTATCTTTTCTTGCTGTAAATTTAAAAATAAAGCTACTTTCATTGTAAGTGGAGTGCCACATATGCTCACAAAGATAACCAGCACAAGCTGGGTGGTGGTGGTGCACGCCTTGAATCCCAGCACTTGGGAGGCAGAGGCAGGCAGACTTCTGAGTTCGAGGACAACCAGGGCTACACAGCAAAACTCTGTCTCGAAAATACCAAACAAACAAAGATGAACACCACAAAAGAAATGTTTGGAGACATTGCTGTGTGGCCCTATGTCACCTGTGAATGGTGGCACACATTTTTTTTTTTTTTGCAGTATGCATACATATGTAGAAATAGTATACGTATAGATAAAAATAGCAGATAAATTCTAGTAAGTAGAAATAAAACTAGCAGGAGAAATAATAAGGGATATTTAGGAGGATTCACTCTTGTCTGATTTGTAGTGTTTGATTTCTTATGTTGAATCATGAGCCAGAGGATTTTTATTTTAGTGTTTTTGAACTTTTGTGCATCTGAAATACCTCAAGATTTAAAAAGAAATTCATATAGAAGTGGTTAGGAATTTCACATGTGAAATAATACAGATGTAAGATTAATTCTCAATTCTCCTGTGGTTTAGAGACAGTTACTTGATGGAAGATCAATTTCTTCATTTTTGGAATGTAACGGTGTTTATCTTATAAGGTGGTTTTCTAAATTTAAATCAATACATTTGCAAGGTTTAGCACATTCTTGGCATGCTGTACTCAAGACATATTATGGATATGTTTATACTTAATATACAGGTTTTTCCATATGTTGGTACATAACATATTTGTACCTTTAATTTTTTTCCACCTACATGATTGTCACAGTGTCACCGAAACCCAAGAGTCTAATCCTTCACATTGTTAAATAGAAAGAATCAGAATATGTTTCAAAGGATTCCTAGGAGGAGGATTAGATACAATAGTATAAGAACTCATCTAAACTGTATGAAGTTTTAAAGTTTTAAAAACCATTCATTAGAATTTATGTTGGAAATATATTACTGTATCAGATACTGTTAAATACAATAATCATAGATTTAGGGTAGTGATCTAAAATTATAATTTCTACTGTGTCTCCTCCACTCAGCGGGCACAGGAGACAGGTAAGTATTAGCTAGGGAAGGGTGAGATGTGTTGTGACAAAGCTCCAGAGAGGTAACCCTGGAAGAGAGACGCATAGGGTCTTGTAGATAATATTGAGGGTTTGATTAAAAGATTCAGTGAAGAACCTTAAGCATAAAGTTATATGATCAAATCTATTTTAAATATCCTCCTGTAATGGCTTTGTGATGATCAGCTTAGAAAGAGCAAGAACAGATGATGCAGGTGGATGAATGAGGAAGGGACTTCATTAGTCTAAGAAGTTTGGAAAGTTGTGGGATTGAAATAATGTTGAAGAAATATATGAACTTAGGCAATTGAAAAATAAATGCATAAATGTTTGGTTATGAATTTGGAAAGGCAATACAGGAGGAAATGCTGCTTTTTTCATTGATTTTATATCAAGTATTTCTGACTTTAAAGATACTTTAATTTAAGGCTGCTGACTTGTTATTTGAAAAGCAACAGATTATTAAACAAAAAGAATTACTTTACTTGAGTGAACAACATGTATTGGGATCTTAACATCAAAGTCTCAGCAATATAATTATGCACATTATAGACAGGATGTTGCCTCTGCTCTCAAAGTACTCATGAACTATCGTACAGGTAAGCAAATGAATAAATAATATCATCAGAAATTAACCTGAGTTTGGATTAGTTTCTAGTAGCTGCCATAATAAATTCACAAAAAGATACTGGCTTTAACAACAGAAACTTGTTCTCTTGCAGGCCATAAATTTGAAGTCAGTAATACTGACCAAAATTAAGAGGTGTGCCTCTAAGAGGTTCCAGATGGGAGTCCATTATTTACAAGCTTGTGATGGCTCCTAGCATGCCTTGGTTGTGGCATGCACCATGGCAGTATTTGCCTTCACTGAACATGTTGCCTTCTCTTGTGTGGTAAGAGTTACCTTGGCTTCCTTTTTAAAAAGGTGCTTATAGTTGCACTTAGGGCCTTGCTGGATAATCCAGAATTGCTTGTCTTGTTTCTTCGATAGGATCCCAAATGCAAAGAATAAAATCTAGACATTTGCAAGGTTCTATGGTTTTATGATGCTTTCTCTGTCTCTGTCTCTGTCTCTATCTCTGTCTCTGTCTTTATCTCTCTCTCTCTCTCTCTCTCTCTCTCTCTCTCTCTCTCTCTCTCTGTGTGTGTGTGTGTGTGTGTGTGTGTGTGTGTGTGTGTGCACATGCATGCAAAGCCCCCTATATTTTGGAAGATTTGTTTCTATATAAGACAGTGTACATAGATTTTGGTTTGAGATTTCTGAGTCATTGCTACCCATGATATATTACACAGAGAAAATAATTGGAAAAGTATGATGATAATTTACTTTTTGCCTTGATAATAATGTGGAAACCATGACTGAGAGAGAAAGAGGGAAAGACAGAGAAAGAACGAAAGACAGTCAGACAGAAAGAAAGAAAAAAAGAAAGAAAGAAAGAAAGAAAGAAAGAAAGAAAGAAAGAAGAAAGAAAAGAAGGAAGGAAGAAAGAAAGACAGAGAGACAGATATAGTCAGACAGACAGATAGACAGGCACACATATACACAGAGAGACAGATACAGATAGATAGATAGATAGATAGATAGATAGATAGATAGATAGATAGATAGATAGACAGATCATAGAGTTACAGAGCAGAGCCTTGCAGGTGTTTAGATATTATTATTTGCATTGGGAACCTGTTGAAGGCACAGAATTAGAAATGCTTGAGATTTTATTTACATACTTAAAAAGATTATTTTAACTATCATAAAAATTCGGATAGGGATAGATGACAAAGAAAATAGGGCATAGTACCAAGAGCTGGCAGTGTTTATAAAGGTAAGATGTCATGACTATTGGAACAGGATGATGGATATAGAAATGTAGAAGTAGGTGTAGGCTGAGTTTATTGTTAGGACAGAAGCAATTGGGAATTAGATAGACTAAAGATATAAGACAAAGAAAAGCAAGCCATAATAGATACTTTTGTAGTGTGTATAATTATGTTATAAACTGCCAAAAGAAAGGGAGAGTGATGAGGAAATCTGTCTTGGGAAAATGAAACCAGAGATGACCATAAGGCTTTGAGTCAAACTGTCAGGTAGGCAGCTGGGTTAAAGAGATTAAAAACATATATGTTCCAGAAATCTAAATGAAGAGGTATAGCCTACAGAATTGAGGATAAAAATAAGTATATGTGTTGAGAAACTCTGCAACTTAAGGTGGCAGTCTACCATATCCAGATAGCTCCTATGACCTGGGGGCAATACAGAATATTCTAGCAGGGATTTCCCTTCTCTGACATTATCTAGGGAGCCTGACACCCACACCATCTACATTAGGAAGGTCATATAGCCTTTGGCAAACCTAGAAGTTCAACTTCTTCTTTCCTGATAAGAACCTGCCCAACAAGTACCTGGGATTTCTAGAATGCCTCTCTATACAAGTGAGGCATGTGCAATATGTTAAGCCCCAGTCAGTGATTTTACCTTCATGCTGAAATCTCCTTCCCACTCTCTGAGGTTCGTCTATAGCTCTGGTCACCATGAATAAAGTCTATGTGCACCAGCTATTTCATAGAAGATTGGCTAAGAGAGCTGTCTCATTGAGTACTGTCTAAAAGATCTGTAATAGTAATATCCTTGGAGAAAGCCTTCCTTGGGGAAGCCCTGGCCACACATCCTGGCATTCACTCCCACTCAGACAAGTATCTTTCACATCCCACCTGTTCAGGACTCCACTTCATCCTTCATCCCAGTGTGCAGCAATGGCACCTAAACACCTGACATAAGAAACGTAGAACAGAACTATAGCTAGTCCCCAACACACATACCATGTATATGAAAAGAGATGAAAGGTTGGGGATATGGTTCAGGCTCTGAAAAAGTGATTCCCATAAAGCATGAGGACCCAAGTTCAGATACCCAGAACCCACATTAAAAGATGAACATAGTCACATGCTTCTCTAAGGCAAAGAGAAAAAGATCCCTAGAGCTCACTGACTAGCCAGCCTACTTGTATTCATGATTTCTAGATTTAGTGATAGGCTATATCTTGAAAAATAAGGTAGAGAGAGTTTAAGAAAAATACCCAGTGTCAATCTGTGGCCTCCATACCACATATGCACACATGCATAACACTACACGAACGTCCATAGAAACATATACTTCAACAAACACATACAAAGGCAGACAGATGGAAAAAAAGGAAAGAAAGAAGGAAGGAAGGAAGGAAGGAAGGAAGGAAGGAAGGAAGGAAAATGGAAGAAAGAAAGAAGGAAAGCAAGTGAACAAGAAAGGAAAAAAGGAAGGAAGGAGGAAGAGAAAGAAAGAAAGAAGAGAGAAAGAAAGAAAGAGAAAGAAAGAAGGAAGGAAGGAAAGAAAGAAAGAGGGTAAAGAGTTCAAGGTACAACTTCAGTAATACTCAAAAGCGCAGAAAATGGGTAAGGGGAGAAAAAGAGAAGGGACAAATAATGGAGAAAAATATTCAGAAAAGGATATTGTTACTAGAGTTGAGAGAAGAGACTGAAACTGTTCCTTTCAGGAGATTACAAGAGAGGAGACACGGAGGTCAGTGCTGCCTCTGACAAGAGCAGTCTCTGTGGAATGATGGGACTTAAGTCAGGTTGCATGGTAGAGCTAATGGGAAAATCAGAGGGGGATATATAAGTGAAGAAATGGAGACAAGACACAAGCAATCATTTAGATATTTTCCTGCAGAGGGAAAAAGATATAGAAATAGAACCAGCCAGGGAATTTACAATAGGAAGGATGAAATTCTGTGACACAGAGAGACCATACCCTCTTCAGCTCTCATGGTGACTCATATGACTGAAGTCAGGGCAGTCAGAGGTTGCAGCAGCCCTTGACTTCCCCTGCCTAGGTTTTTCACTCCTGTTTTAGATCTCTCTTGGCGGAGAGAGCTCTTTCTAAAGAAGTGGCTTGTCTGTGTCTGTTTGAGAGGCATGGCAACACCTGCTGACAGAGCATCGCCTTTCTATGTAAGAGGTCTTGATTTTAACCTGTGAGTTAAGAGGGGCCATGCTTCCTGTTGCATGCTTGCCAAATGAAGGATAAAAATAAGTATATGAGGATAAGTGAACAGGTTGAGGACATGATACAGTTTGGTAAAATGTTTGCCACACAATCATGAGGACCTAAATTCAGATCCACAGCACCCACATACAAAAACAAACAAGCAAGCAAGCAAAAACTGAGTACAATCATACACTATTTTCACAGAACATGTTCTAGGAGTTATTAGGGGTAAGGAAAATGCTACAGAGCAGTGGTTTTCAACCTTCCTAAGGCCATGACTATTTAATGCACTCTCTTATGTTGTGGTGATCCCTGGCCATAAAACTATTTTCACCTCTACTTCATAACTGTAGTTTTGCAACTGTTATGAACTGTAAATGTAAATATCTGATTTGCAGGAGATCTGGTAAGAGACCCTTATGACATGACCATTCAACCCCCAGTGGCATTGTGACCCACATGTTGAAAACCACTGCTTCGAACTATTGAAAACTTTGGCCTCTGAGTTCCAGTTTAAATTATTGTATTCTTTGGTTGGTGGTTTAGTCCCTGGGATCTCTGAGGGTACTAGTTAGTTCATATTGTTGTTCGTCCTAAGGGGCTGCAAGCCCTTCAGCTCCTTGGGTCCTCTCCCTAGCTCCTTCATTGGAGCCAATGATGTACTCAGTCCAATGGATGGCTGTGAGCCTCTACTTCTGTATTAGTCAGGTACTGTCAGAGCCTCTCAGGAGAGAGCTATATCAGGCTCCTGTCAGCCATCACTTGCCAGCATCCACAATAGTGTCTGGATTTGATGACTGAATATGGGGAGGATTCCCAGGTGGAATAGTCTCTGGATTGTCTTTCCTTCAGTCTCTCCTCCATAGTTTGTCTCTGCAACACCTTTCATGTGTATTTTGTTCCCCCTTTTAAGAAGGAATAAAGTATCTACACTTTGGTCTTCCTTCTTCTTGAGTTTCTTGTGGTTTCTGGATTGAACTTTGTGTATTCCAATCTTCTAGGCTAATATCAGAGAATGCATACCATATGTGTTCTTTTGTGATTGGGTTACCTCACTCAGGATGATATTCTCCAGATCTATCCATTTCCCTAAGAATTTCATAAATTCATTGTTTTTAATAGCTGAGTAGTACTCCATTGTGTAGATGTACCACAGTTTCTGTATCCATTCCCCTGCTGAGGGACATCTGGATTGTTTCCAGTTTCTGGCTATTATAAATAAGGTTGCTATGAACATAGTGGAGCATATGTCCTTGTTACATGTTGGAGCATCTTCTGGGTATATGCTGGGTCCTCTGGTAGTACTATGTCCAGTTTCTGGAGGAACTGCCAAACTGATTTCCAGAGTGGTTGTACCAGCTTGCAGTCCCACCAGCAATGAAAGAGTGTTCCTCTTTGTCCACAACCTCTCTAGCATCTGCTGTCACCTGAGTTTTTTATCCTAGCCATTCTGACTGGTGTGGTATGGAGTCTCATGATTGTTTTGATTTGCACTTCCTTGATGACTAAGGATGTTGAACATTTCTTTAGGTGCTTCTCAGCCATTCGGTATTCCTCAGCTGAGAATTCTTTGTTTAGCTTTGTACCCCCTTTTTTAATATGGTTATTTGGCTCTCGGGAGTCTAACTAACCAAAGAGGACACATGGTCGGACTAATGGCTCCAGCAGCATATGTAGCAGAGGATAGCCAAGTTGGTCATCAATTCAAGGAGAGGCCCTTGGCCCTGTGAAGGTTCTATGCCCCAGTGTAGGGGAATGCCAGGGCCAGGAAGCAGGGAGAGGGTGGGTTGGTGAGCAGGGGAGGGGGGAAGGAGCAGGTTATTTTTTGTTTTGTTTTGTTTTCATTTTATTTTATTTTATTTATTTTATTTTATTTTATTTTATTTTTTTCAGATGGGTAACTGAAAGGAGATATCATATGACATGTAAATAAAGAAAATGTCTAATAAAAAATAAAATAAATTATTGTACTCTTCTGGCATTTGACAAAGATAAATCCAAGCTTTGATTAGTGCCCAGATATTTATTAATTAAAAATGTGTCTGAGTCTATTACATAGTTATAAAGAGGAAGAAATATCAATGTGGATTTACTTTTTTAAAGAAATGATATGTTTGATATGATATGCTTGTTTTCTGTTAGATAACCATGCTGCTGAGAAGTGGAAATTTACTGAGGGGAGGTGGCCAACAGAGCTGTGTCTCCTCTTTGTGTTTCCTTCACAGGCATTTACATTTATAACCTTCTGATCAGAGGGTAGGATGAGGTTTGTAAGCATCAATCTCGTGTTCCCAGGGTTTACGTTGAAAGTTCTGCTGGGGAGGAAAGCTGGTCTTTCCCTTCCCAGGAGGAAGAACCATGTTTCTAAGGGTTCTAGAAAAGTACAGTTCAAGATGATTTTTTTTAACCACAAATGCATAGAATCAAATCAAACACTGAGGTCCATAACCCATTTTCAAAAATCTTACCTGAAAACCAAAGAAAACATGACTTGATTTTAAAAGTTAAAATAGAAAAGTGGAGCTTAAGTCCATTGTTGTAGCCGCAGGTCAAAATAAGGGCTTGATAATAATGTTCCCAAAGCTGTGACACAGCAGAGCCCCAGAGGAATATGATTAGGACTTGCAGTTAAGAGACAGCTGCCCCTTGGGGCCACATTCTGACCCATGTGCACACTGAGATGGTTGGAAACCTTTGTAATCTTGGGTGAACTTAGCAACACAGCCACACATAGTGATTTAAAAAAAAAAACCAATAGCCCCAAGGAGAGTACTAATTCCAAATTTAGCTGCAGCCTCCACCAACCTGGTCATAAGAGAATAACCCATTTATGTTTTGGATACAAATAGTTCAAAGCGTGCTTCTGTCTTGGGAAATTAAGTGACGAGTGTGGAGGAAGTCTCATTATAACTTGCTTCTGAAATGGGTGTAGCATTCATCTTCTATCCTGACAGCATACATTTCTCCCATACTAATTAAAAATATATTAGCGTACAAATAATTGGGGATCATTACTGATTTTTTTTGAGAAAATTTAATTTTGTTACCCCTTCTCCAAACTAATCCAGCTGAGAAGTCTCCGTTTTGCTTTTATACCATGTGTGTCCTCTTATCCCCATAGCCCTCTCTGCACCTCTTGTTATCCTCTCCTGTGTAGTTTCAAAGTCCGGACTCACACTTTCTGAACATCTCATTTATATACTTATAAGCATTAAGAACTAAATCCACATATCAGGGAGAAAATGAATTTTTGTCTTTCTGTTTGAATCTCCCCACTTAATATAATACTTCTCACATCAATACATCTTCCTGAAAATTTCATCATTTCTGTTTTCTTTATAGCTGAGTATAATTCCACTCAAAAGTTTGAATATTCCACTATTCCGTTGTTGAATGTCTAGGCTGGTCACATTCTCTTGCCTTAGTGAACGGAGCAGCAACAAACATAAATAAGCAAGTATCTCTGTGGTACGGTATTGTCCTTATTCTAAGCCTTCCTAAGATGCTTTTGATTAGTAATCTAAACTTCTTGGGTGAGCAATGCTTAGAAGCATAGTTGACAATCAGGATATGGTGAAAGTAATGCTTTTCTTTTGTTTTGACTTTGTTTTTTGGTTGAACAGCATCCTGAAATATCACCTTGACTTTCTGATTCTGCACTGAAAGCTACAAATCTGCTTGTAAGTGGAGTCATAGCACAACTATCCATTTCTTGACTGGTAACACTAAAAGCCTGTAGTCTTTCTACAATACTTGAAAGGAAAATTAGTCTTGCAATATGATTGTAATCTCTAATTGTAGGAATAAAGCTGTATGCCATGAACTCAGAGCCCATGGGGCAGATCTCTAAAGTCTCTTGCTTCCCACTGATTTCTTTGGCTCAGTTGGCATCTCTTAGGGAAGAAGTCAAGATGAGCAGAGAAGAGGAAGTGAGATGGTGGGGGATGGCATCATAACTAGGAACGTCACTCTAATGGCAATTGCTTGACCTCAAGGGGCTCTTTTTTGGCTTTTCTCTCATTCCCAGAGAAAGCCCTGTGGAGTCTCATCAGACTCCAGTTTCAACAGTGGTTTCATCTATTGAGTGACCTGTCAAAAGCCAGTGGAGTAAATGTAAGTGAAATGGAGCAGATGTTGGGAAATGCCAGGAAAGCAGAGGCTGTACTTTATTACATGACCAGATTCTGACAGAGGCAAACCAGAAGGCCAGGAATCTGATCTACCCTGGTGCCTTGGCAGCCAGAGCTTGGACCATGAGGCAAAACACCAGAGTTCAGGGCAAACTGTGCTTTATTGGAGCCCCAGTGGACAACTAAATTTTAATGAAATTTGAGGTAGAAGAGATAAAATAAGATCAGTTCCTCCACCAACCAGAAAAGACACTATAGCCTTCCTTTAGAGTTTATCCCTTATAATTCTAGACAAGATTATCTAGAGGACCCAAAGGGTTCTAATAAGCCATGACCATTGAATCCTAGGCCAAATGACTGAAAATATCAGTTGCAATTTAGGACATAATTCCCTGAGTCTATGTTCATTGATGTATCTAGGGGATAGTTGTTCTTCCTTTGTATACATACTTTTCAAATATTAAATGTATAATTTTTAAAAAAGATTTATTTATGTATATATACAGCATTCTGCTTATATGTATACCTGCAAACCAGAAAAGGGAATCAAATCTCATTATAGATGGTTATGACCTACCATATGGTTGCTGGGAACTGAACTCAGACCCTCTAGAAGAGCAGTAGATGCTCTTAACTTCTGATTCATCTCTCCAGCCCCTAAATTTATACATTTTAGATAATTTTGTTTTTCAGCCTAAGGCATTCAGGAATAAAAAAATTTTCTGAGATGTAGAGGAAGTGTGATGTCCCTAAAAGACCCTATCAGTGTGATCTGGACTATCAACCCAAAATGAAATAATATAAAGCAGTCAAGAATAAATCCTAAGTAGGAAGTTAGTATGGTCATAGTTATAAGAGCTTACAGTGCTGACTAGACAGAACAAATCAATGCTGATATAATGAGGTACAACAGAGGCTAGTTCCCACTATTGAATTGACCATCCTTCCAGTGAATAAAGGCAGAATGCTTTTAATTATTTGCCTTTCTCACAATGGTGTAAGAACTGAAATAGGAAAATCATCTCCTAATGGTTATTTAATTGACAGCAACCCTAACAACTCCCTTCTTGGGCTGGGAACTGTGGGGTGGAAAGAGTGGCTAGGAAAATTAACTCAACTGACCAGACCTCCAAGAAATTCTGCATGTAAATTATGTTTTGTCTTACAAGCATGAAAATAATCTGATTTGTTATGTTCCAAGGGTACTAAAACCTGAAATAGTATCTTGTTCATTTTAGCAGTTGGCAATATTTCTAATACGTGGCTTGCCAATCTATAAACACTGGAAAGTGGGGCTCACTGAGACTAGATGTACTGATGTTCTGTCTAAAGAATTTGTGTACCACACCCACCTGCTTATCCCTAACAGTTTTACTGGGGTGACTCATACTTATCTTGCAGATACAGGTCAATATCATTTCTTGAAGTCTCCTCTTACCTTCACTCACTTCCCTTCATACTTTGCTCACCAGATGAGGACACTTTTTCCTCTTCCCTGTTAAGACATACAACTGACTTGTCTGTTTTATCTGCTCTTGAGGTTAAGAATGCTGTCCTGGGATTACATGCCTCCTACACTGAGTGGCCCAATGAATGTTCACTATCATAGCAAATACCTGCATAGAAGAAGTAATGGTAAAGATGAGTGTCATGGAGTTATGGATGGGGCTGTTATGCCTGCAATTTGAGATTGTTTTTACCCTGTTTTTGGCAGTGAGATTCTTCTCATCTACATCCACCTGGGAGGCCTCATCTGAGTGATTTTCAAGAAAGAAGTGTGATCATCAGGATGCTTATTGGACCATCTTCTCCCATCACTTGGGCTGTTAGTTCATGTAAGTGGGAAGCTGGGCAGGTTACAACATACCACAGTCTTCCCACTGTGGTTTTTTCATTTCAATCCAATTGACCGATGTGTATTGACTTTTCTGAGTGCACATTCACTGCTGCACTTGGCTTAACAAAAATCTTTACAACCAACTCTATGATTGGATTTTTTTCTGTCTCCACAACTTTCATGTAAGGACCAGAGTTATATAACTTGTAGGGGGTCAGGCCAGGCTAGTGCCATGGATCATTTCTGAACTAGGAAGCTTACAGTCTGTGGCAGGCTGCTGTTCTCCCAGATGCCTTAGAGGTATCAGTTCATTATCTCCTGTCAGCAAGGAATGAATAGGGTAAAAATGTCTTCTAACTTTGGGTTCCTATCAATTTCTTGGAAAATAAATACCAGCTTTTTGTAATTCCTCGATCATTAACAATGCCAGCTTGCTGAGTGACTTAGTACACATTTGAAACCAGCTGCTGTATCAACAGTGGTTAGAAGAAAACAGAATTATCCATGAAGTCAACTGTAATTTCCCATTACCTTCTCCCTGCTGCCATTTCCCAGGCTTGTTTTCCAAAAGGTGTGGCTGTGCTATTTTCTCTGTTGTATCTTGAATTCAGTTTTCCTTTGTGTTAAGCTTTTTTACTTTATAAGAGTAGGTTTTATCTCTAGAACTTCCCTCCACATTCTCTTCAAGTTTCCTGAAATTCTTCCAAGTAGGGTCAATGGCTATCTTTAGCAACTGGTAAAAAATTCTAAACCACAAATGCCCAAGGACAGAAAGTCAATTGATTTAATTCGGTTCTTCTGTGGTCTGGATGTTTGTGTTCCACCAAAATTCACATGTCAAAAGTGATCTCTCATGTGATGGTGTTTGGAGGGGGATAGTCAGATCATGAGATATCTACTCTCAAAATAGGATTAGTGTTCTTACTAAGAAACATGAAAGCCTTCCTTGCTAAAGTGCATTTGTAGTGAGGAATGGCCACCTGAAGGAAGAGTGCCATCACCATGTACCAGATTAATTGTTGACTTGGTTTTGTATGTTTATCTCTAGAATTGTGAAAAAATGCTTGCTGTTTATAAATCTCTAAGATTTATGTTACATTAGTCCCAAAGGCCAGTTTCACAATAGATAAGGAACCCGAAGGTAAGACAAAGCAAGCTTTGTTTTCATTCACTCTATTCTGGTCTGTAAGATGCTTGTGGAAGTTCTAGTCTCCCAGGCTGGCTAATCCTCTAACAATTGCTGAGTGTCTTGATATTAAATCTACTTGTAGCATAACACACCAAAATCCCTCGATATGATGAGCTACCAAGAATCTCACCAAACTGAAAACTTTGGAGTTCTTACAGAGGCTTTGCCACAGAGACAGGATTCATTGTTTTAGCCTCGTCCAACCCTGAGGATGGGGTTTGGGGATGGAAGTTAAAATTTCTGATCACTAATTGGTATTTCCAGTGTTTAGATACTCACCAACGTTGCTTTATTAGGGAAAATGAGATATATTCTGATCACCCACAAGATTTCAAGGAGTTTTGGAACTTTGTTACAGGAATCAGCATCAGAGACCAAATATTGAGACAACAGACTCTCCTTGCACCACTCTCTGCAAAGATTATAGGAGTTATATCTCAGGAGTCTTAGACTGAAAGCAAGTATATATTTTTGTACTATGTTAGAATAGCAAGAGGAAGATAAACCAGAAACCAGGGGTCCCTCCAATATGCTGTTATCTTTACTTAGTTTCTCAAAATAGTGTTCATCCCCATTTCTGGTTGTAATAGCATTCACATGATGTTATGATGCATTTCGTATTGCTGTGGTAATTATCATAGAAAAATCATTTAAAGGAAGAAAAGATTTATTTTGGCTCATGAGTGCTGAGGAGTTTCATTTTACTAGCCACTAGATATAAAGGGTAAAAACACATTTTAGAATAGAGACGCTTGTTTCATGGTGGCCAGGAATGAGAGACAGACGAATAGAGGATAGTGGGGTGGGAGTGCAGCATTTAAGAATATGTCTATGTTCTAAAGTTTAAAACATCCAGCATAGTAAAACCACCAACGTGGGATTAAGCATTTAACACACAAGTTTGTAGGGTACATTTTATATCAAAGCTATAAGACCCACAAGGATAAAGTCAAAGGTGTTATCACAGTCATTTCTCAGAGACTCATGGACACGATGGGAATAGTAGCATAAATACCCTGTCAATAATGTTGACTTAACATCAGCCTATGTCTCCACATTCTGGGGATGCCCAACAGAGGAACTAAGAAAGAAGCCACTCATGGTTATTAGCTATTTCTGATACATAAAAGCATATGTGAGCTACATGCAGCACTCTTTTGTCAGTTCAATAGGGCTTCTTCAAGGAAATAATCCTCTCCTATTGAGCTCTGTCTTCCAGAACCTGGTGTTTATTATATACTTAATAAATACTTGATGATTTATTGTTTATACAGATCCTCTTAGTTGAAAATTATATTTAAATAGGGACTCTAAATGTTTTAATATTGAATTTAGAAAATGCCAGAAACTTTCTTGAACTCTATTTAAATTCTTTTGTTGTTTTATTTTAAATAAGAATTATTTGTGAGAGACTCTCTTTTCCTCAAGAAATTAAATTAAATAATTAATATATGTGAAAGGACTTTAATGAGTCCATGAGAAATGGATTTTAGTTTTCTAGAGTGATAGAGGGATTTTCTTATAAATGAAATAATTGTCATTACATGCCTTGATCCACTCAAGATCATCCCACTGATGCCTTTGCTTCTGAATTAATTAGGACTAGTATATCCTTTTGCCTCTTGGAAGTTCCCCAATTTAGACAAAAGATGTTTGTTTCTCTTTAACTCTTAAAGAGAAGAGATATAAGTACGGTCCCAACATATTCATCTGTATTCTAAGACCAGATGTTTACAAACGCTGGGGTCTCAGTAAAGTGAGCCTTATTATTTAGCTACAGCATCTCCAAGTAGCTATTAGACTGTTCCATTCTGTCTTCCTTGTCCTATACAATTGATATCTGAGTACCTTTTCTTACAATATTATCAGTATGTGCCATTCCATGATTTGAATACATGTCTGCTATCTTTCTCACTCTTTGTCTCTTACACAGAGATATCTTTAAACAAAGGCTGTGTTTTAGTCACATTTGTAGCCCTAATGTGTAGAACGATGCCTAATATATATTAGAAGAGCAATAAATATATGTTGGTTGGCTAACTGAAGCAAAAACCAAGCATTAATGCTAAAGAAGGTAGCCAATAATGGCATAGGCATTCACTTTTCCACTGTGGCCTAACTAAGCTGGACGGGGTCAAGTGGCTGACAGTCAATGTGGCTGGGTAGTGGACAAGAGTCTGTCAGGTACAAAAATTATAAACCAAAACTGGAATAATTATGAGCTTACATCCTACACAAATGGCCCATCCTTCCTTTTTTCACTGGGGATGGGCATATTTTCTTCTTGATATTTTCCCTTAATTGGAAACTCTGTGCCAGCTAGACCACTTTCCAGTGCAGGATTCTCTGAATATGGTAATATCATCACACCGTATAAAATTGAGCTTATGTTCCCATCTGAAATGCTAATAAGATTGCTTTCTTTTCAAAGAAGTCTTCTGCTGTCACCAGTAATTGGCAAAGAAGATCTGTGTAGTTCCCTCTTGTTTATTGTAGTAGTTAAAGGGAAATGGAGAGAGAATCTATTCCCAAATCTGCATGATTTTCTTCCTAAAAATGTTTTTGTATCACTGACCATCATTAGACTAAAGAGAAAAAGATAGGTGGTATTTACTTCAGAGAAAAATGGTAGGGCTAAGTCCCTGTAATGGAGATTGGCACTGTGAATTTTTACAATCTTGGTGTAGTGGTTCAAATAAGAATGGCCCCATAAGCTCATATGTTTAAATACTTGGTCACAAAAGAGTAGGGCTCTTCGATAAATTAGAAGGTATAGCCCTGATAGAGGAATTATGTCACTAGGGTGGGCTTAGGGTCTTTCAAAGGCCCACAGTTGGGCCAATGTTTTTCTCTTTCTAGGCCTGTTGGTAAGGATGCAACACTCAGCTGCTGCTCAAATACCGTGTTCTCTGCCGTGATGATCATGGACTAACTTCTGCAACTGAAAGCCAGCCCCAATGAAATGCTTTCTTTTATAAGAGTAGTTTATTCCTTCTTAAAAAGGGGAATCAAACACCCACAGAAGGAGTGGCAGAGATTAACTATGGAGCAGAGACTGAAGGAAGGACAAGCATATAGCTATCTCCTAAGAGGCTCTGACAATACCTGACTAATACAGATGTAGAGGCTCACAGCCATTCATTGAACTGAGTACATGGTCCCCAATGAAGGAGTTAGAGAAAGGTTCTATGGAGCTGAAGGGTTTGCAGCCCCTTAGGACGAACAACAATTACTGACTAGTACCCTCAGAGCTCCCAGGGACCCAACCACCAATCAAGGACTATACAGGGTGGGATTGAATGTACTGGCAGCAGGTATATAGTAGAGGATTGCAAATTCGATCATCAATAGGAGTAAAGGACCTCGGCCTTGTGAAGGTTTTGTGCCCCAGTGTAGGGGAATGCCAGGACCAATAAGTGGGAGAGGGTGAGGTGACAGGCATGGGGAAGGGGGAGGCAAAAGGGGTTTGTTCTTGTTTTTGTTTGTTTGTTTGTTTGTTTGTTTTGGAGGGGAACCTGGGAAAGGGAAAATGTACATGTAAATAAAGAAAATACCTAATTAAAAAAAAAAGTATATTCTCATTTCCCCTAAAATGTTGATTATTTTAAAATGTTAATAGTTATTAAAGCTGAACAATTATATGTTATTTTTCTAATTTTAAATTTAATATTTTCCTTAATAAATTTCTAAAAATAAAAAAAAAATCCAAGGCGGGGGGGAAGAGTAGTTTTGGTTATGACGTTTCTTCATAGTAAAGAACAGTGACTAAGACATTATGCTAAATTGTATGCTGTCCACCAGAGAAGCAAAGAATATCCAACTTGGTTATTTTGTTATAAATTAAGAATCATCAAAAGCATATGTGTCAAATGGCATTTAAAAATGGGGGAAAGCTGACTGAATAGTCTGGGTTTAAAAATATTCTATATATTTACTTTTGTTCTTATTCCCTATAACTACTGTGTGCAAGTCTTGCCAGGTTTTGACTAGAAAAGAAGTCACATTTCTATTAACATCCAAATTATGGTACCAAGATCTAGTAGGAAATTGGCTTCTGGTGTTGTCCTCTAGCTATTTCTCAGAACATCCAAGAGAGTTTTCCCCCTCAGAGTTTCAAGGAGACCTGTTAGCTACCGCTTTTCTTGTTGTTATTGTTCTGATCCAATAATGACTACTTTCTATAATCTCTAAGAGGCACCTTGAGAAAGTATATCATCTTTATGAGAAATTAATCTTCTAAGCTCATAGAAGATTGATGTATCAGTGTGTCTTGGTCACAACTAAGTCATATTTCCTGATGTTTATGATTTACTTTATCCCCTCTGCATGAGTTCTTGGCATGACCCAATGGTTTATATTGGGCAAAGAATTATTTCTGAACATGACTCAAGTAGGGCCTTATAGTCTAGTTCTATGGGATATCCTTCTGGAAACCAATGTCATGAATGAAATCTCAAGAATGTTCTCCCATGATACCAAAGTGAGGTTAGAGAGGGACCTTGTAAAGACAAGTCAGGATAACACCTAGTTCATTCTTTCTCCCAAACAGTTTTTATGATTTTGTTAGTTTTCCTATGAACATTTTAGAATAAATAAAGATTCTTACAGCATTAATTTTAAACAGTTGATGTTATTGCTATAACAGTACTCTCTAATTATAACCACATCTTAGAGCTATTGTTGCTACCCTTTATAGACAACCAACATGATGAATTGGGTCTAAATCCATCTAATGTGCCCTCCTCTGTGCTCTCTAAGTTACTAAGATCCCTGAGATGCTGGACACACAATGATGAAGCTAGGAAAGTATCCTGTAGACAGACTAGCCAGCTATGATTTGAGTAGTAGAGAAAGTGTCAGCTTGCTCTTGGCCTCTTTGGAGCCAAATCACTCAGGGGTTGAACAACTGCACTTCATGCATCATTTGATACTAATTGTGCAACCAAAGAGGACTGAAGCATTTCATTCTTTTGCAAAGCACACAACATAATATAGGACAACACACATTCCTGAAACATCCATGATGGCATTGTTGGGACTGTACCAGTTGGTTCATCTCTATAAACTCTTCTACTTGATGTTCTCATTTTAAACACTTCTTATGAAGAGTCAAAGAATCAAGCTATGACACCAGAGGAACATACCTTTTCTACCAGTGTCAGACAAAAACTCTGGAAACATCATTTCTCCTCTCGAGTTTCCATGAAATTGACAAATGAAAGCAAAGGTTGAGACAAGAATCCTACTAAGTTTTAAATCAGTGAAAGTCTTTGAGGTTTTTATTTTTAAAGGGCCAACAAATAGTACTTCATTTGTATGTAAGTTTTGAATGACTAGGGATCAATGACTAGAGAAGGAGTAAGATGTGGAGAACAGACTTCAAGCTCCTAGGAAATGGAGCCTAGCACAAGAGCTTGCTCTCCCATAATTTACTTCATCTAAGCTCCTAGTCTCACAGCACTGGGCATGGTTATGCAGGAGAAGCTTCTGCCCCAGAGGAGCAACAGAATGCATGTACCAAAGGGAAGGGTAAAGAAATGCACTCCTAGGAGTGTAGTTCTTCACTAGGCTTCAGCTAAGTATGACTTTTAGGACCAGTGGCTGTGAAGCAGTGGCTCTGAAGTAGTTTCCTCCACAGGGAAGGATCATCAGAGTTTAGGAAGGATTATGCTTTAGGATTTTCTATGGCTGTTTGATTTCAGCTTTTAAATAACCAAACAAATGTTTAGAAAAGGCAGCAGAATATTGACAGTTTGCTTTGCAAGCTGACAGTTTATATTTTAAAGTAGCTAGTAGATAGCACTTAGCCTTAAACAAGATATCTGTGTCACACCCCTCCCTGAAAAGCTTTGGGATCTAAGAGGAAAAGGATGGAAGACTGTAAGAGCCAGGGGTGATAGAGGATTCCCAGGACACAGCCTTTTTCCAGACACACAAGGCTGATGCACATATGATCTCACAGCGACTGACACCACACACTAGATATGCACAAGTTCAAACCACATTAGATCTTAGCAGAGAGGAGGGGAGTGGGTACAAAGTTTCACTCCTAACCAAGAAGCTCTTTTCAACTGATGATTGCTAGAAGAAGTAAAACCAGTTTTCTTCAATAGAGTGATACTGGGTATATCAACAACATTCCAAGGAAGGCTGTATTTCTGCATACTCAGGAATAGTTGAACAAAACAAAACAGAATCCATGTTTTGTTATCTGTCTATCTGCCTGTCTGTCTTTCCTCTTTCTCCCCCTTCCCTACTCTCTCTGTGTGTATGTGCATGCTTTTCTAGGTTTGGTTTGGTTTTTGTCTTTCTTGTATGAGAAAGAAGTAATCCGAAATGTTGTGAGTAGGGGAGGGGGTTCTGAGGATACTCTGAGAAAGGAAATAGTATGATCAAAATATATTGTATGAAAAATTAAAAATAAATAGAAGAAAAAGGGGGGGTTGAGTGTTTCCAAAAAAAAAAAAATGAAATGAGAAAAGTTTGAACTGAAGGATAACCAGTATGGTCTGATCATTATTTTTGTATATTTATATATTGAAATATCACAGAGGGCCCTATATATGTCCATATTCACTTTGTATGAATTATAAAATGTTTAAAGTACAGAAACATGACAAAGGGAAAGTAAGATAAAGGAGCTCATGATACTGAAACACAGCACACATTACATGAAAGCAGTTCAGCAAAGAATGAGGAATTACAGAAGTATCTCTGTAGCACTCACAGTAATGGATGTGTTCCTCTCAGGTCATATGATGAGCTTATGGCCATAACATCCAGTCACTGAATTCCAGTGATGGCATTTAAGTGCATTGGAATGAATTTTTTAAAAAAATGGAAGAAACTAGAGGTTTTATGTATCATCTACCTTCGGAACCCTGACTCCTGGAACAGTTTTTTGAGGAAAACCAAAATAACTACATTTACATGGAGTATTCAGATATTTTTCCTGTTTAATCTACTTCTCCCTAAAAGCTTACAGAATTCCACCTATATTGTATATATAGTATGGGTTTATTACAATTCCTGTTACCTGATTTCTATGATCTCCTCTCACAAAGGCCCCTTCTTCTAGGAATACCTACCTTATGATGTAAGCTCAGGGATGCTTTACATAGGAGTATGATAGCTTTGGCAAATCTGGTTCATTCTGATCCAGAGATGGGAGTACTAGTGATCAGAGCAAGAGAGTACAAAAGGCAGAAGAGGCATCAAAACCTGCTGTTCTTGCCTATGAGATGGCCATGCTTCATCTCTGTTTTCCGACATCAGGAATTCTCATTTTCTCTGTGTTCACATCTGATCTCCCAACAACCAGGTGAATTGTTAATGGCTACTTGCTTCCATCTTTCCAAAGTCATCCAAGGAAATTAGCCATGACATCACACAACCAGAACAGAGGTCAAGGTTGTGCTTGATATTAAGAAACTTTACTGCCTTCCTTGGCTATTTTTGAGAAGTGATTCAACACTAAAATCTTCTGCATATGGACATGAACTTTTCATAATTAAGACTGCCAGTGCATTTACTATTTATTCAGTGTTTGATATAGTCTAGGTTCTGGGGCAAAAAAGATGAAGACAAAATATGTGATAGTCTGTTTTTTCTTGGAATTTGGTAGCGTTAGGAAGGACAACACTATGATTTGTTAAATAAAATACAGAGTTAAAGCTATGAGGGAAAAATAACTGGTACATGCTTACGATATTAGCAGTTGAACAGTAGAGACAGAGTGATTAGAACTTTAAAGCCAGGTCATAGCTTGAGATATTTAAGACCCAATACACTCACACACACACTCACAAACGCACACACACACACACACACACACACACACACACACACACA
>JADRCD010121292.1:33630-50521 GCA_019843815.1 Montemys delectorum
CACACACACACACACACACACACACACACACACACACACACACACACTACAATTTCTTAGAGTTGGAAGAGAACTACTGATATAGCTGAAATTTAAGGACTGAACAATATCAATGATTCCTAGTATGCACTACAAGTTTCCAAAGACTGAGACAGAGATTCTTTTTGTCCTATATAGTTTGCTCCATCTCTGAGAAAATCTGCATTTTCCACGTTCTCTGCATGGAAGGGTAACAAGAAGAGAGCTGTGATCTCATCAGACTCTTCTTTGCAGAGTGGATTTCATCTTTAGTTCTTCTTCTTCCCATCAGGGCACCTACTCCTGTGGAAGCCAGTTCTCTTCTGTGCCCACTAAACTCTAATCAATACTAGGTTATTTTCTTTTCATCTCAATCCCCCAGAAAAATTTCTCTTTATATTTTTTCATATTGCTTCGGATAACATCTGATTAATTTCCATGTATATAAGAACAAATTTGGTCATCTGCCTCATTTACACTTCACTACAGACTCATCTCTGTGGTATTATAAGGCCCCAGGTGATAGCTCCCTGTGTTCTACTGTCCAGCTGCCCCGTTTCCAAATGATCAGAAAGATGGCCTTCCAGGATTGAGTCTAATGGGGCTAATAGAAGATCACAAGGCCAGAGTTAGTACCAACACTCTTTTTTTTTAGATCTGTGTAGATTTGGCTGCATGAAGCGACAGAAGGTGAATCTGGTCAGATTCCAGCTTATTAAAGCCAGCAGATTACATGTGTGCAATCATTTTATTGATATTAAAATTGGCAGGAGCAGTTTGCCATTGCAAGCCTTTTACGTATTAGATCTCATATTATTCATTGCCACTTGCTAAGACATGTGGAATAAATCCCAGGTGGCCAGAGAGATTCTCTGAGTCAGAAAGCTCTATTAATTTAAAAGAGGTAAGTGGCACCTAAAGTGTCATGCCATGAAGCCTTCAGGATATATATTGTTTCAGAACATGATATACTTTGAAAACAGTTCTTCTTATCACTCTTAAATTATTTTTCTGTAAAAATATTAAAAAGAATTGATAATATGTGAAAATACGAACAGAATCAAGCCCCATTTATATGATGTGTTATTTCTTCACACATACGCACACGCACACACACACACACACACACACACACACACACACACACACAGTGGGTGGGGAGATTCAAAATGTTTTTGCCTTCCCTAAACACATATTCTGTACTATGGCTATCATTTTTGACCTATAAACACAAAATAGCATGGATTTCTTTTTTCCTCTTCACAATCTGACAGGTAGGAACTTCATTCCACTGTAGATCTTTGAACCTCAGTATACTACCTGCCCTTTTTAAATTGAAAATAGATTCTTCTCTCATACAATGCATCTTGACTATAGTTTCCCTTCCCCCAATTCCTCCCAGACCCCACCCTCCAGTTTCCTTTCCTCATGATCCACTCTCCCTCCAGTTCTTCAGAAAAGAGCAGGCCTTCAAGAAGAGCCAACAGCTAAACAGAATAACATGACATGCAATAAGACAAGGCAAAAGCCTGCATATAGAGTCAGGACATGGCAACCTTATAGGAGGAAAAGTTTTAAGCACAACAAAAGAGTCAGAGACATACCTGTTCCTACTGTTAGGAGTCCCACACAAACACCAAGCTATCATTCATAATTTATAAGCAAAATTTTTTTTCTTCTCTGCAATCTCATAGGTAGACATTTCATTCCACCGTAGATCTTATGAGTCTCAACACGCTTCCTTTTTATAAGAATTGAAAATAGATTCTTCTTTCTCTCCCTCTCTCCCTCGTTCCCTCCCCCCACCTCTCTCTCGCATATGCTGGGATTAAAGGCATGCACCACCAATGCCCAGCAATTCTTTCTTAATGCACGTTGACCACAGTTTTCCCTCCCTCTACTCCTCCTAGTTGCACCCTCCTACTTTCTTCTCTCCCAGATCCACTTAGCTTGCAGGCCCCATGCTTGCTGCTTTAGTCTCTGTGAGCTCATGTGAGCCTCAGTGGCTCATGTTCTCCAGTGTCATACATCCCCTCTGTGTCCTACAATTTTTTTCTCTCCCTATTCCATGGGATTTCCCAGATTATCAGGGGAGGGGCTTGATAGATCCCTCCATAAGACTCTCTCTCTCTCTCTCTCTCTCTCTCTCTCTCTCTCTCTCTCTCTCTCTCTCTCTCTCTCTCATCATAACATCTGGTTGTGGGTCTCTGCCCTCACTTCCATGTATTGCCAGAGGAAACCTCTCTGATGAGTATTGGAGAAGGCATCAAGTACAGCAGGATATCATTAGGAATAATTTCATTGATTTTTTTTCACCAGTTGTGTTGTTCTATCTTAGGTCTTTGGGGTATTCAGTCTCTAGTTCCTGGCCATCAGTCAGTATAGGGCATGATCTCTCTCTCTCTCTCAGTGCTGGACCTCAAGTTAAAGCAAACATTTGTTGGCTGCTTCCACAAGTTCTGTGCCACCATTGCTCCAGCACATCTTTCAGGAAGATGAGGTCATAGGTTGAGGATTTTGTGGCTGAGTTGGCATCTAGCTTTCTCTTTCCATAGACTTTAGAGTACACTCTTGTGCCACAGTCCAGAATATAGGGCTGAAGGTTCCATGTAGGTACAAACTCATTCAATGAGCTCTCTGGATGAAGAATGTATACCTTTTCAATTATGGGAAGCACTTCTGGGATTTCCATTGACAGTTTTTAATTGCTGTCATCACTGCCATTGTGTTTTTTGTCCCCTGCCTGCAGTTGGACAGTACAGGTAGCATGGGGACCAGTGGGAGGGTTGGTTTCTGGCCTGTTTGGGATAGAACAGAACTGATCAAGATCATGTGAAGTGTCATCACACTATCGAGAAAATTGTGCAACTTAAAACTTATTGTGTATGTTTGAAATTCTCTATTTGACATCTCTGAATTATAAGTGAAAGCGTAGAAATTACAGTCACAGATAAGAGGAGCCTGAGCTACATATCCTAAGGACTGATGGACATTTGAGAACAATTTATATTCCTTGAGTAATTGTTTTGTAGATTTTCATTGAAGTTTGATGTAAAAAGGCTTTTGGCATCAAAATCCATTTTCTGATATAAAAGACAGCCATTTATATACTTCTTAAAATTATGGAACTTTGTAGTTAAGAAAGGAGTCCATCATCCTTGCAGATGGAGAACAAGATTCAGTACTTTCAGAAATCAGTAATCAACTTAGCCACCAGTGATCTTTATGGTCTCTGTTTGGTTTCTTCTACAAAAGATACTTACCACATGTAATATAGCAAATGTGGCATTGCCTATCTCTGTCCCATCCTTTTAATTCTGTTGCCATGGACCTAGATCAGACCTTTATTCCCTCCAGTCAGACAACAAACACAGTTATTTAATGGTCTTCATTCTGTATCACTCCTAATCTATTTTATTAATTAATTACAAATTGATCTTTTAAACCCGAAACCTAGGTTCTTCCTGATTAATTTTCAATGACTTCTAACTGCCTGTACTTGATAAAATCTAATCCTGTGGGATTCAAGGAAAGTGGGAAACATCCTGGGAATCCTTTGAGTATTAACATCAGAAGTTCAAATCTCAGCTGGATGATTTGGAGAGTTATTTTATATCTCTGAACCCCAATTTGTTTATCTCTATAAAGGTGATAATAACTAGTTTTTGAGACTTTTTGGAGGATTCAGTGGGGAAGGAAGTATGAAATATTAGATACTCAGAAAAAAACACTTCTATATTCTGAGCCCTATGCAATATAACTTTGTTAATTTACTATCAATTATAAAGTTTTGAAGGATGTCGTATGTAGCCCAGGGTCCTCTTAAATATAGGTCTTCCTGTTTCTACTTCCTGTATGCATACACCAGCTGATATGAGGCTTCGAACACATACATAGCAGAGGACTTCTAGGTCTGGGTTCAATCAGAGAAGATGCACCTAACCCTCAAGAGATTGGAGGCACCAGGGAGTTTAGAGGTCTGGTGGGATGGGGTGGAGGGTGGGGGTAGTGGTGGGGCTATCCTCTTGGAGACAGCTGGTTGGGTAGGAGGTATGAGATGTGGAACAGTTGGAGGGTGGACTGGGAGGGGAAAAATCTAGAGTTTAAAATAAAAAATAATAAACAAACAAACAAACAAACAAAATGATTAAAAAGAAAAAGAATCACTGCAACCAAGAAAACCTTCTTGGTTCCTTCTTCCTTCTCACGAATGCTTGGTACTCCTCCTCACCAGGTTTGGTCGTTACCTTCCTAAAACTATGGATGTTGTTTCTGCAGTTTTTATAAATGCTTTGTGAATAAGAGTAATCAATAAATATATGCAGGATTTGTGATTTTCAGAATTTTTTTTTTTTTACCACCAGAGCCATTTCTATTTGGTAAAATTTTAATTTGCCTTTTACTTGATCTCATTGTATTTGGCAGAGTGAGTCCATCTCCCTGCACCAGATGATCCATTAGGAGCCTGTGGCAGATTTTCCAGATGGTGATGGGGTTCTCTGTTCCTTGTTGGATACTTCAACCTAGCATTTTACAGGCTGGGGTGACTGTAGCCATTGGGCTCCCTGTGATGTTGCTTGCAGTTTTTCTTCAACAGTCAGCAAGATGGGAAGGGACAGAAGACCTTCCTTCTGATTGGTTGGACAGTTGAGAAAATGTCAGTGGCTCCTTACATAGCTCTTTCTGTCAAGTTTAAATGGCAAGAAACTTTGTATCTCCTCACATGAGTATTTTGATCCCCCTTTTAAGAAGGACCAAAGTATCCACACTGTGGTCTTCCTTCTTCTTGAGCTTCATGTGGTGTGTGAATTGTATCTTAGGTATTCTGAACTTCTGGGCTAATATCCACTTATCAGAGAGTGCATACCATGCGTGTCCTTTTGTGATTGGGTTACCACACTCAAGATGATATTTTCTAGTTCCATTCATTTGCCTAAGAACTTCATGAATTCATCATTTTTAATAGCTAAATAGTACTCCATTGTATAAATGTACCACATTTTCTGTATCCATTCCTCTGTTGAAGAACATCTGGGTTCTTTCCAGCTTCTGGCTATTATAAATAAGGCTGCTATTAACACAGTGGAGCATGTGGCCTTATTACATGTTGGAGCATCTTCTGGGTATATGCCCAGGAGTGGTATAGCTGGGTTCGCTGGTAAGTACTATGTTTAATTTTCTGAGGAACCGCCAAACTGATTTCCAGAGTGGTTGTACCAGCTTGCAATCCTACCAGCAATGGAGGAGTGTTCCTTTCTCCACAACCTTTCCAGCATCTGCTGTCACCTGAGTTTTTAAGCTTAGCCATTCTAACTGGTGTAAGGTGGAATCTCAGGATTGTTTTGATTTACATTTCCCTGATGACTAAGGATGTTGAACATTTCTTTAGGTGCTTCTTAGCCACTTAGTATTCTTCAGTTGAGAATTCTTTGTTTAGGTCTGTACCCCATTTTTAAATAGGGTTATATGGTTGTCTATGCAAAAACTGAAGGAAAGGCTATCCAATGACTGTCCCACTTGGGGATCCATCCCACACACAGTTACCAAACCCAGACACTATTGTGGATGCCAACAAGTGCTTGCTGACAGGAACCTGATATAGCTGTCTGAGAGGCTCTGCCAGTGCCTGACAGATACAGAAGTGGATGCTCACAGTCATCCATTGGTCTGAGCACATGGTCACCAATGAAGGAGCTAGAGAAAGGACCCAAGGAGCTGAAGGGGTTTGAAGCCTCATAGGAAGAACAACAAGATTTGTCAACCAGTACCCCCAGTACTCCCAGGGACTAAACCACTAACCAAAGAATATACAAGGAGGAATTCATGCCTCCAGTTGCATAGGTAGCAGAGGATGGCCTTGTGGGACATCAATGAGAGGAGAGGCTCTTGGTCCTGTGAAGGTTTGATGCCCCAGTGTAGGGTAATCTCAGGACAGGGTAGCTGGAGTGGGTAGGTTAGTGAGCAGGGGGTGGGGATTTAATAGGGGGGAATTTCAGAGGGAAAATAGGGAAAAGGGAATAAAATTTGAAATGTAATTTAAAAAATATCTAATTAAAAGAAAGAAAAAAAGAGTTTAAATTTTCTGAGGCTATGAACAAAGTTAGCTATTGCATGAGGAAAAAACTGGCAAGAAACTTCAAATACTGCTAAGAAGGGACACTCTTCATGGGAGAAGTCCTGATCCTACTTTCTCTTCCTCCAAAGTGTTAGAATGGCAGGAAGAACTGACCAGGCCTGATTTGAGAACCAGATCATAAAAACAACATAAGCAAAATAAAAACGTATTTTTTTTATACCTTGATTGCAGCTTCTCCTTCTCCCCTCTCAGTTTCTCTCTCTCCCCTCCTCTACTCACTCCCTCCTCCTTTCCTCCTCAGAGAAGGGGAGGTCTCCCATGGATATCTATCTGTCTTGACGTACCTAGCTGCAGTTGGACTAGGCACATCTTCTCCTACTGAGCCTAGACAAGGCATCTGAGTTAGAAGAGAGGTGTCCAAAGGCAAGCAACAGAGTCAGAGACAGTCCCTGCTCCGGTTGTTAGATCTGTCAACCAAGCTCCATATCTGTTACATGTGTGCAGGGGGCTTAGGTTTATCCCACGAATGGTCTTTCATTGGTTGTTCAGTCTTTGCAAGCTCCTAGGGCATCAAGGTTAGTTGATTCTCTGGAAGTTTTTTGTGGTGTCCTTGACCTCTCTGGCTCTCTCAATCCTTCCTCCCCTTCTTCTCCAAGACTCACAAGCTCTGCCTAATGTTTGGCTGTGTGTCTCTGCATCTGTTTCCATCGATTGCTGGGTGAAGTCTCCCAGAGGACAGTTACCCTGGGTACCTATCTTCAAGTATACCAGAATACCATTAATAGTGTGAAGGATGATCTCTCTCACAGGATGGGTCTCAAGTGACTAGTCACTGACTGGCCATTCCCTCAATTTCTGCTCCATCTTTATCCCTGCACATTTTGTAGGCAGGACAAACTGTGGATTGAAGCTCCTGTAGGTGAGTTTGTATCCTCATTTCTCCATTGGAAGTCTTGTCTGGCTACAGGAGGCAGTCATTTCAGGTTCTTCTGTCAACTCTAAGTACCTGTGTCTGGAGTTCTGGACCTGCATTTTCAGGTTTTCTATTTTATTTCCTCCATTCTATTTGATTTTTACTACCATGTTTCTTTCTTCCGAATGATTAGAAGTCTTTGCTTTCTGATGACTATTCCATATGCAGTTCCATGGTCTTGTTTATATCAGATTACCCCCACTCCACCTTGGAATGTTCTGAGCACTTCCCTTTTCTAATTCAAATTTATTCTGTTTAAATTACCTTTTAAGTTTCATGGATGTAGTGAAAATTTTGCTCATAGCTCCAAATATTACTGACTTTCCTTTGTTCTAAATTTCAATAGTATTCTTTGTCCCTTTAAAATATAAAATATATTTTGATGCAATATTGTTATTAAATCTTTGAGAACTTCATACAACATATTTTGATCATATTCACTGAATTCTCCACCTTAACTTCTATCAAATTCTGACATTGGCTTCCCAACCCCTCACAAATTTTCTCCTCTTCTTCCTCTTTTTTTCCCTATCCCCTTTCTTTTTCCTTCCCCTCCTTCTTCCTCCTCTTCTATTATCTATGAAGTCCATTTTGTGTTGGCTGTATACTCATATGGTTGTGGAAGTATTCCACTGAAGTGTTGTCATTTATCAAGGGCCACATCCTTAAATAAAACTGACGTCGCTTACCCCAGAAGCCACCAACTTCCATAGTTCCTCAGCTGGCTACAGGTAGGGGCTAATGAGCTTCTCCCCATTGCATGCTAGAATATTGACTAAGTTTTATTCTGTAGAAACAACCATAGCTGGCATAGGTCTACGAGTGTGATCATTCATGTCTGTAAATCAGTGTTTCATCCAGGTACCTCCCTACCCATTGGCTCTTTTGCAGTATTTCTGGGTCCTCTTCCCCAAATGGCCTCTGAGTCTTAGACATGCTACTATTGATTTTCTATCTTGCTTGTAACATTCTTTTTTTTTCTCTTGGTTTCTCTGTGTAGCCCTGGCTGTCCTGGAACTCACTCTGCAGACCAGGCTGGCCTTGAACTCAGAAATCTGCCTGCCTCTGCCTTCCACGTGCTGGGATTAAAGGCTAAAGGCATGCACCACCACCGCCCGGCATACATTCTTTACTGTATATATATATATATATATATATATATATATATATATATATATAAACATATATATATAATATATATATTATATATTTTATATATATTTTAATATATATATTAAATTACTCATTTTTCCCAGTAAAGTGTAAAAATATACCCAAAATGCTCAGTAAATTACTAATTGAACTTTAGGATTATTTGGATGCTACTGACAGAAGCATTTGGTGACCTCATTCATTATAGTCATCATCTGAGTTAAGGTTGTGGCTTGATAGGAAATAAATTTTATCTCTGTAGCCACTCCTGTGGACAGTTAATGCTAACTTGAGGGTTGTGTTGACAATATTCCAAAGCATTTTTTCCCTTTAAAAGCCAGGAATCTGTCATGGAATCATTCTCTGCTGCCTGGGATATGATATTGGAAATTAGGGGCAAGCCAAACCATAAATTTGCTGATCCTTAGCTTGGTAAGATTTGGAGAATCTGCCATCTTCTATGAAAAGCTTAGATTTCAGCCTGATGATGGCAGCAAATGTGGGTGATAAGCAGAATGAAGATATGACAAAGTCCAAATGATGGGTAGGTCAACACATCTCATTTGCCATTTATTTATTCATTTTGTTTTAGGTCATAGTATCATGAAATACATTTCTTATTTAATTTTTCATGGTTCAGAAACAGATCTAAAAGTTATATTTTGTTACTTGGAACTCTCATTTCTAGAGCTTTGCCCTTATATGAGAGCCATATTAAAAACACACACACACACACACACACTTTTCTTGACACAAAATTTGTGACTGGACAATTATGTTTTACCTTGTCCTTGATTTTATATCTAGGAAAACAAAGAAATCTGGTTGCTAGAGAAAAGAAAAAGTTGGAGGCTCCTTCCATTCCGATAGTGTGTTGAGGGAAATGCTGCCCAGCTTATGTGTAAGAAGCTTTATTCATTGAAAAGACATTTGTTCGCAATTTAGAGCAGAATTTGGTCTATCACACAATGAAAGGAGTGTTTCATTTGAGAAAATTGTGGACGAATGTTTTAATAAGCAGAAAACTATTTCATTGTAAAAGTCTGGTGTTTTTGTCTTAGCTGACATTTGTCTCCTTGACATTTCTTGTGTGTTTTCCTTCACTGATTTTGTTTTAAAACGCAATAAATAGAGAGCAAGGTAAAACAAGGACATCAGGAGATTGGCTTGGGAATGTCTTCTGAGCATTCTTCCTCGGCTTCTTCTGGTTTCCTGCTTTTCCTTCTGAGTTCATAATAAAATTACCCAGCCTGAGCAGAAGGAACCAATCAACCCAAGTATTTCTTGGGTGTTGGGTAATTCTGTTCACTTAGGTTAGGGAGTCTTTGTTTAGAACTCCCTAAACAAAGTGCAGTTCTCTGCTGAAATCATGATGGAGAAAGACAAGCGCATCTGTACCTGGCTTGGAGCCTATGTGGGGAACCTGCTTATTGTGTGGAGAAGAGACTTAGAGCTATAGTACAGCCAAAGAAACTTCTGTGTGTGGCAAAATGAAACCATGACAACCTGGCTTGGCACAGGCAAATGAAAAGTGTTTCCATTTGGGTCTCAGACAAGAAGTATAGTAATTTTATTGTTATATCTTGAGAGACAAAAACAGGGCCTTGAACATGGTACTTGACTCTCAAATATGTAACAAATGTGAATAAGGTATTAAATACATGCTTCCATTATGATAAACCCTAGCAAGGTAGATGTCATTTAAGTACCAAAATAGTGACCAAAGCCATTTTTTTTGTCAACCTTCTAGGGACAGATTTTTCAATTAAGAAAAAAAAAGCTTTATGCATATGGAAGTTTAGCCTGTATGTATATTTGTGCATCGTGTACATACCTAGTACTTGCAGAGGCTAGTAGAGGGTGTCAGGCCCTTTAGGTATAACATTACAGAGGGCTGTGATCCACCATGAGAGGGGTAAGCAAATATCCCTAATCTTCTGGAAGAGTATCCAGTATTCTTACTGTCTCTCCAGCCCTATGAAAAAGATTTTAAATAATAATTTTGCTAGCTTGTGCTACAATGACTCTATATTTATTTTTAGGCTTTTATTGAAAACATATTCATACAACTTTATAAAAAAATCTTATAAAACACTAATAAATCTTGAACTTTATATATATATATACATATATATATATATATATATTTGTCTTAATTATGGCCTGTCCTCCAATGTGTCACCTGATTTCTATCTCACAGTACATAGAAGACATTACACTAATTTGCTAAACATTTTTAAAAGGTCCCTTTAATTTTTTCACATAGTGAAAAATCTATATTTCCAAGTGTATCTCACTGCTTTTTTCTTATAGGGCATTGGATGCAAAATTGTGTTTCCTCGCTCTTGACACAGGTGAACCTAGGCTTTCTTTAGTCTTTCTAATTCAGTCTCCTATGTCATCTTTTCTCCTTGACTTAATGCCTACGAGCCCTGTGGTCCCCAAAATTGGTTCAGTATACTGCCATTATTTATGAGCATTAGCAAACTGTAATTGCTAATGGATAAAGTACCAAGGACTATAAATAATCCTCTTTAAGAAATAGACATGAGAGAAATCTAAAAGCAACTCTAAACTTCAGACACAAAGAAGAAAATTTAATTTCTTATTAAAGATAAGGAAAATAGAATTCATAGCTCACCAACATAAGTCTTACTAGAATGATTTCAAAGTGCTGAGGTTAGTCATAATTTTGGAATTACACAGCTAAATGGAACACAGTAGTGTGTGTGATATCTTGGAAGTTTAGGGAGAAGAGAATGCAAATTGCCTCTTGGATGCTTTTCCTTCTTTCTTTGAATCCAAGAGCTCCTGATGTTTAAAATTGTAATTTTTAGAAGTGACAGAGAAATTTTCTCAAGGTTACTATAATTTTTCTCATGTATATGTGATGTGTGTAAGTATATGTGAATCTACACATATATGCCTGTGAGTATGCATGGGTGTGTATGTGTATGGAAACCCATGGGTGCCATAAGGTATCTTCCTCTATGACTTTTCACATTACTCATTGAGGCATGGTCTATCTCTCAGTTGAACTCAGAGCTCATTGATATGACTAATGTTGGTAGCCAGCTTGCTCCAGGGAACCCATGTATTTGTTTTCTGCTTACTGTCTATATTGGTGGGCCAAACACATTTGGCTTTAATGTTGGGTTTGGGGTTCAAACTCCAGTACTTTCACTTGTGGACAAATGCTTTAACCACCAAGCCATCTCCTCAACCCTGCATATAGCTGGATTCTTAAAATCAAGTTCATTTTCTATGAACAGAATTTTAGTACTTTTTGTTTTAGGAAGTTCATAAAACATTCCATATGCAGAAGCTCCCCCATTGCCCCTGTTCCCCTGACTGTCATCAAGGTGGTATAAGCAGAAATGACTAAGAAGTGACTCTGAAGTTTGAGCTGCTTGCTAGATATGTAGAGGTCTAAGATTTCCAAGTTTCATGACTCACCACCCATGCTGGGATGGGATTTTAGTGTATAAGTCTCTCTGAGTCACCGATGCTTCTGTGAGTAATCTTTCACCCATAATCCTAGAAACAACCTCAATAAACTTAGTGATTTACACACACACAAAAAGAAGTAATACTTTTCTATAGAATAGAATATCTATTTTAAATGAATTTAACAGCTCATTCTTACCCAACTGTAATATATTGATTGCAACCACTCTCTCTAACCAAACTGTTTAAGTGGAAAAATTTTAAAGTAGAACAAATTCTAGAGTACTCATATAATAATAATTGTTATCAGAGAATGCATACCATGTGTGTTCTTTTGTGATTGGGTTACCTCACTCAGGATGATACTCTCCAGATCCATCCATTTCCCTAAGAATTTCATGAATTCATTGTTTTTAATAGCTGAGTAGTACTCCATTGTGTAGATGTACCACACTTTCTGTATCTATTCCTCTGTTGAGGGACATCTGGGTTCTTTCCAGTTTCTGGCTATTATAAATAAGGCTGCTATGAACATGGTGGAGCATGTGTCCTTATTACATGTTGGAGCATCTTCTGGGTATATGCCCAGGAGTGGTATAGCTGGGTCCTCTGGTAGAACTATGTCCAATTTCCAGAGGAACTGCCACACTGATTTCCAGAGTGGCTGTACCAGTTTGCAATCCCACCAGCAGTGAAGTAGTGTTCCTCTTTCTCCACAACCTCTCCAGCATCTGCTGTCACCTGAGTCTTTTTATCCTAGCCAATCTGACTGGTGTGAGGTGAAATCTCAGAGTTGTTTTGACTTGCATTTCCCTGATGACTAAGGATGTTGAACATTTCTTTAGGTGCTTCTCAGCCATTTAGTGTTCATCAGTAGAGAATTCTTTGTTTAGTTCTATACCTCATTTTTTAATAGGGTTATTTGGTTCTCTGGAGACTAAATTCTTGAGTTCTTTGTATACATTGGATATTAGCCCTCTATCAGATATAGGGTTGGTAAAGATCTTTTCCCAATTTGTTGGTTGCCGTTTTGTCCTATTGACAGTGTCTTTTGCCTTACAGAAGCTTTGCAACTTTATGAGGTCCCATTTGTCAATTCTTGATCTTAGAGCAGAAGCTATTGGGGTTCTCTTCAGGAAATTTTCCCCTGTGCCTATTTGCTCAAGGTTCTTCCCCACTTTACTTTCTATTAGTTTCAATGTATCTGGTTTGATGTGGAGGTCCCTGATCCACTTGGACTTGAGCTTTGTACAAGGAGAAAGGAATGGGTCGATTTGCATTTTTCTACATGTTGAGTGGTTATTAGCCCAGAAGTTTGGAATACAGGAAGAACAACCCACAAACCACAAGAAACTTAAGAAGAAGGAAGACCAAAAGGTGGGCATTTCATTCCTTCCTACAAAGGGGAACCAAATACCCACAGAAGGAGTGGCAGAGATGAACTATGGAGCAAAGACTGAAGGAAGGACAAGCATATAGCTATCTCCTGAGAGGCTCTGACAATACCTGACCAATACAGATGTAGAGGCTCACAGCCATTCATTGAACTGAGTACATGGTCCCCAATGAAGGAGTTAGAGAAAGGTTCTGTGGAGCTGAAGGGTTTGCAGCCCCTTAGGATGAACAACAATTACCAACTAGTACCCTCAGAGCTCCCAGGGACCCAACCACCAATCAAGGACTATACATGGTGGGACTGAATGTTCTGGCAGCATGTGTATAGTAGAGGATCGCAAATTCGATCATCTATAAGAGTAAAGGACCTTGGCCTTGTGAAGGTTTTGTGCCCCAGTATAGGAGAATGCCAGGGCCAATAAGTGGGAGAGGGTGGGGTGGCAGGCATGGGGAGGGGGGAGGCAAAAAGAGTTTGTTCTTGTTGTTTTTGTTTGTTTGTTTTTTGGAGGGGAACCTGGGAAAGGAGAAATTTACATGTAAATAAAGAAAATATCTAAAACAAAACAAAACAAAACAAAACTAATAATAATTGTTATACTTATTCATTTTCTGGAATATTCTTTTGAGTGAATGACTATGTAGTCAAGTTGCAGCTTAAATGTGTTTAATATGAACATGTTTATCAGAGTATATTATATTAGACTGTATTTAAAAAAATAACAAATAAGTATGTTGAGAATATCCATTGTAGGAATCTTCTAAAGTTGCACAACTCTAGGATTTCACTTCACCATTGCTATAGCCCTTTTCAACATCAGGCTGGGGTCTTCTTTGAGCAGTGTGTCTCCAGGACTTCTCCTTGGTGCTCTTGTAGCCAGTCTTATCACTCTGGGCCCTGGGAATTCTCAGTCTCCAAGTGTTTTCTCCATTCAGTGTTCTGGGAATAGCACTTACTTTGCAAAAAAAACGTACCTTGTTTTTCAAAAGTCAGAGAGGTCCTCTGCATACTGCTCCAGCATAGCTAGATAGTAAGCTAACCCAATGATGCTCTTGGTATTGCTGATCAGAGGATGTCCTACCCACAGAGCTGGAATTAATGACAGAGCAGTAGACACATCTCTTTAGAGGCTTAGTACTGGATGGGTAGGTAAAGATGTAGAGAGATAAACAGATATACACATAGGCAACAGATAAATAGATGGATGGATAGATGGTAGATAGATATTGACATAGAGATAGATAAATGACAGCTAAATAGCTATGTAGCTAGATAATTTATAAATGACAAATGATAGAAAGATAATAGAGACAGACAAATAAATTATATTAGCTATCTAGATGATAGATGATAAATAAATAACATAGATGATATCTTTATATATAGATAGATAAATATGATAAATACATAAATGATAAATGATAGATAGATAGATAGATAGATAGATAGATTGATACAGATAGATGATAGATAGGTACAGACTGGCCAATAGATGATGATGATGATGATAATAATAATAGATGATAAATAATAGGTTATATATTATATATAGATGATAGATACATAGATAATGATAGACAGACAGACAGAGAGACAGACAGACAGACAGATGTTATATAGGTAGATAGCCAGCCAGTCAACTAAACAGTTAGATAGACAAAATTAAATAAAAAATTGAATCCTTAACAAACTTGGGATTTCAAACTTCTGTTAGCCCAGATCTTCAGGGAGAGTCATTTCCAGCCTTCAGATCCTGTCATGCTGTTATCCTGCTCTGGTTAGACAGGCTTCTAGAGAGTCACTCTGGAACAGCACAGGGGGAACGTCAGTCTCCTGCCACTAGTACTAACTCACTTAAGCTTAGTCTCCAGGTGTTTATGTAGAGCCTAGACTCTAACAGTGTTTTTGAAAGTTATATTCTCAAACTGGCAGATTTAAAAAAATAAACCTTTGAAATGCAGAAATACTGTGCAGATTGAAACATGTGGCCTCCAAATGAAACAAGCCAGACCCTAAACTTCTTCTTTCCCTCCAAGAGACTTGTGATGGACCCTGCCTAGCCATGGCAGCTCCTCTATTGCATATTCTATAAACACTTCCCCTACTTCAGGTTGAAGTATACTAATTTCCTGTTTCATGGTAAATGCCTCCATGTCAGTTTCCAGGTATGGATTCTGAGTTTAGTTGAAAGTCCTTCAGGATGATGCACTTTGATACATCCTTTATTTTTATTTATCTCAACACTTAATCTTACACATTGAGTAGAAAGTCAGAAATTACTTGTTAACCAACCCAGGCCCCTCTTGTGCACATCTGTGGAGTTTTGCTAGATAACTGCTGGACTGTTTAGACCTGTCATTCAGTCATGTCTCACATTCAAACACCCTCACAGCCTGTGATTTTGTAGACTTGGAGTAAGAGCAAACAAGTACACACATTCTAAACACAAGAGTGACTGAAACAGGCAATCTCGGACATACAACTTTGTCATATTGGTTACTTTGTAGGAATCATGAAGTTTACCTTTTGAAGTTTCAGGATGGTTTTATTAGAATTTTAAGAAAAAATCTCCAAGATGGGCAAGCTGCCAATCTCAGCAGCTGCCCAGAGGATAATGGAGAAGAGAAGGCCATGCTCTATGAGTTAAGCCTGCGTGGACCTTTGTCACATGGAGGGAAAGCAGCTGCTCAGCCATAAAGGGGGTACTACATAGAAAGGGTGAGGAAGTTCTGAGTGTTAAGGAAAGTAGGGAATTATGAGTTATTTACTGTGAAATAGTAATAACTCAGTGACAGACATAGGGTGGAGTTTTAGCAAATGCATGTTTCTCTTTTATTGGCAGGATTCAGTACTTCTCTGTACCTTTCCTCATATTTACATTTGAATGTTTGTAAGTATCTAGTATAGAATTCCCACCTCACATTTTGGTTTTGGTCATGTTCATGGGAACTTGAACTGAGAATGAATAATTCAGTTGTAGAAAGCCTAAATTTGACTTTAAAGTTAAAACTTTTTGCCTATGATGGTAATTGGGATGTTAGTGTTATTGTAACATTTTCCTTCATTGTTTATTTTCTACTCTTTTATAATGAAAATAATTATGTTGTTTACATGACATCACTTAATAGTTTTACTGTGGTTCTTTTATTATTAATTTGGTAGATCAATGACATCATTATGGTAGCACATATTCTGTACGTGTTGAGTCTTGACCTCTAAGCTTTCCATTTTGCTAGCACACAATTCAGAAACTCCAGGAAAATATTTTTTTAAGGCCCTTTAAAAAAATCCTTTCTATATAATAGCATTTCAGAACAAGAATATCTTGGTTGTAGACTGCTTTCATAGGATGCTTTCTCCCATCCTCCCAGACTGTGGAATCTCTGAGACGCTGGGACACTCTGCTGCCTTGGCCTGGAAAGCGCTCTCTGCCTATTCAGTTCCTGCCACTGCCTTTGGCACCAAAAGCCTGCTTCCTCTTCTCCTCCTGAGTTTCTGTATAATAAGTGTGTCTGGGTTTCTGTTGCACGGAACGTCCCAGAGCGAGAGAGGCTCTGGGGCAGTCAAACAAAGGCAGGATTTCATTCACCTGGCACGCTGACCCCTTGGATCCTGGCTGGAAACTGGGAACTGAGGTCCAGGGCTGAGAACAGAAACTTACATAAACCCTAGCCCTAGCAGCTGCTGCCTGCCTCATGGCAATAAGGGGCCTATTCTCCTCATGAGTTCTGTATGTTACATAACATGTTATTCTATAACCATACAAATGAATGTGTGTGTATGCACATGCACACACACACACACACACACACACACACACACACACACACAC
>JADRCD010121298.1:6667-22359 GCA_019843815.1 Montemys delectorum
GAGAGAGAGAGAGAGAGAGAGAGAGAGAGAGAGAGAGAGAGAGAGAGGAATGCGGAAGATGTTCATCTTTCCAACTGCACAGATTTCACAGAACAACTTCTTGTTGATGGAGACCAAGGACCTGGGGTTTCATTAGGAGTTAAAAACAAAACAAAACAAAACAAAACAAAACAAAAAACCCGATAGACTACAGGTGGCCAAGTTTGAAGTATTTAAAGCGAAATTTCCCTCAAAATTCTTGGCAGGCCACCATTACCCGTGGGAGTAATAACAGCATACATCTTGCTTAGATGTTGTTTTTAAGCCTGGAGCTTTTCCCTTTTACCTATTGCTCTTTGTGCTGTGACCACCATCCTGTGTCTTAGCTTAATGGCTCCTTTTTTTTGAAGCAATCGAAACAGTAGGCTCCAGTGACGGGCCACCTCTTAATCCCCTCGTTGCCAGCATGTTGGCCTTCTCTCCCCAGTGGAGAACCATTAAGGGAAAGCATTTGAGAGAGGCCTGCAGCTTGGTGGCTGCCTCTTTTATCAATTTTATTTTGGAGTTTTGAGGAACTTGCTTTCTTCAATTGTAAGACTTCAGATTGTAGGATTCCCACTTAACTTAAATTGCAAGTTATTGGCAGAGAACTTTCTCTTAACAAATTGATATTTCCTTCTGTCTCCCCTTGTGCTGTTAGTAACCCTAGACCTGATTCATCTGTCTCTTTTGGACAACCCTGGAAACTGCCAAAAATACTCTTTTGTGCAGCTTCCAGGGCAGATAGTCACAACTCAAAAGTTGAACTCCTGACAGATCACCTCGAGGCCCTTTAGTGTAGCTACAGGATGTGGCTTCCTCGAAGGTCACAAAATATTTGGAAATAGAAGGAAGGAATTAATTTTTTTATGGGGTGAACTTCTTTCACTGGGTATGTGATGGTGAATACTGTCAACCAGACAGGAGTTTGTATCTCCTAGGAGACAAGAGTCTGGGCATGTCTGTGAGGGATTGTTTTAATTAGGTTAGTTGAAGTGGGAAGACCCATTCTAAATGTGGGCAGTACCATTCCACACACTGGGGTCCCTGTTTCTTCCCCTTAGTTCTATTTCCTTTACCCAGCATTGACATTCTACTTCTCAAATAAAATCACAGCACCTAATCATGCCCCAACTTTTCCCACCCCTAGGGAACACCCGGAAAACACCAAAATTGTGAGTTTTTTCTTACTATTTCTCAGATTTGCTTGATAATTGGTTTAGACCCCAGAGTAAATTATCAGAAATTGGACTTAATGGCTTTTTCTACTTTTCATAGCAGAATCCTTGGCTGTCTAGCCATCAAACCCAGCTTCTTATTTCCCATGGTCCCTTAAACCTCTCTTCAGATATATGGTTGCAACCTAATATGCAGGGCTCTGGAGTTTAAAAAGGAAGAAGAAAGTGCTCTTGCTAGCATTACATGTAAGGCTTTTGTAGTCTTCCTTAATTTTTCTTTTGGTGCACGTAATCTTGGGTTTAAGTGTAACTGTATTCTCTGTGGGATTATGGAAATATCAACTTGTTAAGGGAAAGTTCTACGCCAATAACTTGCAATCAAAGTTTGCCTTTGATTGCTTGTACCTGATTTTGCATTATCTTTCTATAGGAATGGTGGAAATGCAGCACAATAGTGATCTAAGTGTTGTATTATATACTTCCTTGTCTACCAGCACTTTGTTAGGACTTACTGATGGGTGAGGAAAGGTGATAGGAAGAGTGCCTTTGGGCTGGGCTGCCCCCATTCCTTTGTCTTGTACACCTCAGCTGCCTCAGACTGCTGTCACAAAATAGTGCACTTAGAAACACAACCAACAGAAATTTATTTTCTTCGAGGCCTGGAGTAAGTCTGAGATCAGGGTGCAAGAATGTTTGGCTTCTGGTGGAGACGTTCACCTCCAACATGGCTACCTATACACTGTATCTTTCAGCTCTCTCTCTCTCTCTCTCTCTCTCTCTCTCTCTCTCTCTCTCTCTCTCTTCTTTCTCTGTGGTTGTGTTTCTACTTCTGTCTCTCTATCTTCCTTTTTCTGTCGGTCGGTCTGTCTGTCTGTCTGTCTGTCTGTCTGTCTCTTCTTCCTCTTTATATTTCCCCCTATTAATTTCTGTCTTTCCCATTACCATAATTTATTTATTTATTTACCCAAATAGTATCTTACTGTGTATCCATACTGGTCTCAAACTCATTATATTTCTCAGGCTTCCTCAAAGTTGTGGAGATTATCCCAAGAGCAGCCTCTTTGGTTCACTAGCAGTCTTACCCCTCAGTTAATTGCCTCCTAAAATCTTGTCTCTAGACTAAGCCATGCCGGGGATTGTGGCTTCCGTGTATGAATTTGAGGGGACACATTTTTGTTCATAGCATTTTGTGTTACTATTTTCTACATAAATGGATAACCACTATAGGGAAGTGAGTTGTTTAACTAAAGGATCTGATAGGGTATTTGGTTAATCTTTACTACCCTCCCTCTAACTCTCCAGATTGGCATTGTCTTTTGTATATTTATGGCGAACTCTTGGGTCTGTTAGTGCTTCTCAATCTCTTCCAGCCTCTTCAATCTTAGATACAGAGGATTTACCCTGTGCTTCAGATACAACACCCTGAATCTCCATGAATCAGGGTCCCGTGGAGTCTTCTACTCTGGGTCACAGAGAACATCATATTTGAAGGTGTGACAGTGAACAACAGATGCACATTTCGGGTCCATCTCCTCTGTTCAACTCGTGCTTATTATTGGCTTGAAATTTACTTACAAAATATAAATTCAAACCTATTAGTTAAAAGTTTAACACAGGGATAGCAGAACATGAAATCAAACACGGGGTCTTTTAGAGGTCTCACTGTAAAAACTATTAAATATTATTCTTCTATCAAACACTATAAAGCTTTTGTTTAAGACAAGGAATTCAAATTCCACCCCCTACCTTGCAAGACTTTTATGCAAATCTTTTTATGTTCCTCACCTTTTAAAATCTTTATGCAAATGTTTTACTCCTCCCCCTATATATCCTGACACACCTTGTAAAGCTTTGATTTATGCAGAGCCTTCAACTACACCCCCTGCACTTCAGGAACTTGAAGTCTTGGAGTGGCTGTCCTCTTCCTCCATTTCCTTCATTTCCTTTGTGCCAGCTCTTTTAAAACTAACCAGTCAATTGCAAGAGACTCTGAGGACCCCAGTCAGTGAGGGAAACACCCAGTGATCACCTGCTTACATTAGAATAAAACCAAGGGCACCTTGGCAACATTGCTTTTCTGCTTTAGGAGTACCATGCCACACCCTTCTGTGTGGGGCAGTGAGCAGTTCTGACAGCCGGAGTCCAGGAGAACAGCCACCTCGGAACCCCAGAGACCCACTGAGCATCCGCTCAGAAGGGACGGTAGGCGTTTGGTGATTGCTCCTGAGACCAATGGCTCAGATTTCAGCCCAGACCCCTCACAGGTGCCCCTGCAGGAGATGTGTGCTCTATCAGGCAGACCTTACACACAGTCATCTGACCACAAGCCAGGCATGCCACGCCGCATACAATAAAAGGGGTGGTTTGCCCCCTCCTCACTCTCTTACTCTTACCTCTTCTCTTACCCTTCTCCTCTTACTCTTACCCCTCTTGCTCTTACTTCCTCTTGCTCTCTCTCCTCTCTGCTCTTTGTTCTCTTCTCTACCTTTCTCTCTCTCCTTCTCTCTCTCTCTCCTTCCTCTCCTTTCTTTCTCTCTACTCAACTAGCATATTTCCCCTTCCTACAATAAAATAACTCATTCATACATTTGCTTCCTTTTTAATTAAGGTGCCATGCAGTAAACAGGCCAACCCTGAAGGAGAGAGAGAGACCTGGGCCTCAGCAGCAGGCCCCCTGCTACCTGGGAGAGAGAGAGAGAGAGCCACAGCCAGGCAGGCACCAGGCCCCCAGCTTTTAGGACAACACTTCTGATCTGTTCTGTCAAACTCATTTAAGTTGGAGTGTTGTTCTCTCTCTCTCTCTCTCTCTCTCTCTCTCTCTCTCTCTCTCTCTGTCTGTCTCTCTCCTTCCCCCTCCCTCTTTTTATAACCCCAAGCTTACTTCTCACACTACAAAGCTGGTCCTGCTTTGTCAAATGCAGTAAAGCCAAATTTTAGGTCCAGTTGCTTGCTGTGCTATCCTTTGGTACCAGTTATATTTGGCTACATGTAACAGAAAATTCTAATTAAAAATCGCTCTGGGCTGGTGAAATGGCTCAGTGTTAGAAGCGCTTGCTGTGCAGGCCTGACAGCCTGAGTTCCCTGCTCCAGAACCCAGGCCATTCTTAGGAAATGGTAGGTTTGAAGTGAGCAGTTCAGTCTTGTAGGATGGCCTCACAGCGTCCCTGTGAAATAAGCACATTTCCATCACTTCACACCAGGCTTCCAGTCTTTGGTTTTTCATCTCCTTGTGGTAAGGTGATTCCTGCCTTTCTAGACAAAACCACATGTTAGACAGAAAGAATGAGAAGAGAAAAACGCTCAAAGCACCAGCCATCCCAGGAGAGCTTGACTTTTATGTTATATATTTTTCCTTTTTAATTAATTAATTTATTTATTCATTTTACATCTGGGTCATGCCCCCAACTCCCAGCCCAGTTATCTTTGGAATTTTCAACCAGCAATATTTGCTTGCTTCTCATTGGCTGGGATACTGGTGCATTGCCTTAGTTCACTCATGAAAGCCTGGGCTTGGGTGGGGGTGTTGGTATGTTCGTCAGTGCTAAAGGAATTCTGAGTGTGACTGGAAAAGAAGGATGGGGTGGAGGATGGGTGTGATGCAGGTGGGATGTAGTGATCAAAACTATCTCCCAATGAGGATGTTTATAAGACTATGGATTAGAAATACAGATAGGGTATAGTGGCTCTAACTTGTGGCTACACTTGTAGGCCCTCAGAATTTGGAACTAAGTTAAGCAGCTGGAAAGCTAGAATATACTGAATTTCCCATCTTGGATAGAATAACTCAAAGACTGTCTCATTGAAGACTGTCAGCTCAATAGAGAATGCCCTCTCCAGGTGCATGTACTGAGCCTTCCTCAGTATGGCGGAGAGGGTTCTGAGAGAAAATATTTGATAAGACTTGACCAAAAGCTTGATGGTCTTATCAGACTTGGTCTGTGAGTTCATCGTGTATGTCTCCATTTATTGGCAAGTCATTAAAATTAGACAGGCTTCAAAAGAAGGAGACCTTCACCCCTTGATAAGCTGGGGGCAAGGTGAAGGTCACATTGGGAAAGTAGGTTGAATGCTGATATGGTACAGCCTGTCCCAGTTGGATGTGTAGCTCAAGGACCAATAAGGTAGCTATAAAGATATTCATTTTCTTTCATGAAATTATGATCTCCTGAGAAGCATAGCTAGGATGATGGAGTATAGTGGCTATTCCTGGTTGTCAACTTGACTATACCTGGAATCCAGAATTGGATTAACTACAATCCAGACTTGGAAGGCTCACCTGTGGTCCTAATCTGGAGGCTGAGAGATAAAAGCTTCCTACCTGGTTCTTGGCATGGAGATCTTGAGGCATAGTGGCTATGAATTCCAGAAGATTAAGACAGGAAGATCTCCCAGTTCAAGGTCATTGGAATTAAAGGTGTAGTGACACACACCTTTAATCTGGGCCACACCTTTTGCTGGAGACCTATATAAGGACATTGGAAGAAGGTAGGCTTCACCTGCTTGCCTTGTGGGACTCAGCAACTGCTAGATCCTTGACCTCCATTCACAGCTACTGCTGATCATTGTTGGGAGTTGGACTACAGACTATAAGTCATCAACAAATTCCTTTACTATATAGAGACTACCATAAGTTCTGTTCTGTTTTTGTTTTTAACCAGTCAAGGGTCTAACTATGCATTAGATTCTTTCTCCAGTTTGTTTCTTATATAGCATAAATTCATATATGGCAAAATCATTGGCATTTATAGTCCTGTGATATTTAATACTTTGTTAGGTTCTTGTTTTCACTACCACAAGCAGGATTTAGAACCATCCTAATAGGCCCTCAAATTCTCCCATTCTCTTCTACTTAGGACCTTGTCCTACGTCTAACCCTTAGCAACCTCCTGTTTCTAGGAAAAGATTGCTTTTTTAGCAATGTTCAAAATATGCCTCATATATCCCAGGGGACACTCCAGGTGAGACCGAGTGAGGGAACTGGAAATGACAGAATTGGTTTTTTTTTCCTCTTTATTATTTTACCTGTCCATATTCATTATTTACTTATTTATTTTTGATCAAAAGACATATTTATATCATTGCATGCACATACAATTTATAAAGACATAGTTGGGAGGACTGTTAGAAAATCCAGTTACTGGTAAAGATAAATAATCACAAAATTCTTGTAGGCTGCAGACTTAGATTAACACCCAAAGCAATTTCCTCTGGGGTGAAAGTGGCAGTGTTTAGTAAACCCAGCCTTTCCTCAGAAGATGGAATAATGTGCAGGGTGAGGAGGAAGAGGAAAAATGTAGTTTTCAGAGTTAGAATTCTGATACTAAAGGAGATTATAAAGATGAAATTACTCTCTCAAATTTTACCTACACAGATAGCTCCTGTGCTGCATGGAAAATGGGGCCATCTCTCAAATTCATCCAAATTCATGCCAGGCATAGTGGCAGAGTCTGAGCACAGGCACAAGCAGGGCAATCGGTGTCTTTGTTCGACTGTATTTTCTGGAAGAGGACATAAGCAGCGATTTGAGCAAACAAATAGCTGAACAATTTTCAGATGGCTGTAAGTTCTATGCAGAAGTGGAAAGGGTTGTGGGATAGATGAATGTGGTATAATCGGGCCTGTGGGAATGTGTGTTTGTGAGAAGGTCATATTTGAACTGTCACCTGAATGGTAATGCAGGCACAGCCACCTGACAATCAGACAGGTTTGTGAATTTGATACCAGATGGGACTAATGAATATTCTCATGTTTGTTTGTTTTATTGATTCAAAAACATATGTAAGGCTTACAATGTTTAGAGTTTTTTTTTGTTTGGGGGATAAAATTTTAAAACCACCGAACATCCAGTCCTAACATCTCCATTTAGAGCCCTGATTTATGAAGAATGAGTACAGAACATGTGGTTCATTTATACCATGGAATACCACTCAGCTATTAAAAAGGAGATCATGAATTTTGCAGGCAAGTGGATGGAACTACAAAATATCCCGAGTGAGATGAATAAGTGTTTAGAAGTCTTAATAGGTAGTGATGTGAATGGTCCATCATGGGAGACTGGAGCATGGCTTGTATCTAGCAATGTACCCATCTGTCCCTGTAAAGTAGTGTTGTATGGGTTGCACTCATCCGAGTCATAGTCACCCTGCTGGGTAGTGAGGCAAGGCTGTCTGTTGGGTCCCTGATAGTCTTTCTACTTTTCTACTGAGAGGGCTATCCTCTGGAATGGTAGCTTGAGACCTGTAGGAAGAACATGCAAAACAAAACAACACAACAACAACAACAACAACAACAACAACAACAAAAACCTAAAAAAGCAAAAGATGTTTTTCTCTGGAAAACAACTCTACAAAAGAGAAAGGAGAGGATGGAGAAGAACCAGGTGGAGAAAGACTACATCCCATGTCAAAGATCTGTTATCTATATAAACGAAGAGGGGGGTGAGGAGGGAGGATTGTTTTGAAGACTAAGACTTCAGTGCCGCTCCACAAGTAGCCTTGGGACATAAGAGGGTGTGGTTGGCTCTGGCAGCTGGTCACATGGTGAGGGTGGGGGTGAGGAGGCCTCTCTAGCTCGAGGCCGTGTCTATGGTCTGGCCCGAAGCGTCCAGCTGCCCCGGAACAACCCCCGGTGTATGGCGCTGCAGGAACCGGCTCCCGGGCCCAGATAAAAGGCCACCTCCACAGCTCTTGGCCGAGCGTAAGATCCCCTGCTCCAAGAATGGCTACCACTTGATACGAACACGTGGCTGAGATTGGTGTCAGTGCCTATGGGACGGTGTACAAAGCCCGAGATCCCCACAGTGGCCACTTTGTTGCCCTCAAGAGTGTGAGAGTTCCTAATGGAGGAGCAGCTGGAGGCGGCCTTCCCGTCAGCACAGTTCGTGAGGTAGCTTTGTTAAGGAGGCTAGAGGCCTTTGAACATCCCAATGTTGTACGGCTGATGGATGTTTGTGCTACTTCCCGAATTGATCCAGACATCAAGGTCACCCTGGTGTTTGAGCATGTAGACCAGGACCTAAGGACATACCTGGACAAAGCACCTCCACCAGGCTTGCCAGTTGAGACCATTAAGGATCTGATGCGTCAGTTTCTAAGCGGCCTAGATTTTCTTCATGCAAACTGCATTGTTCACCGGGACCTGAAGCCAGAGAACATTCCAGTGACAAGTAATGGGACTGTCAAGCTGGCTGACTTTGGCCTAGCCAGGATCTACAGCTACCAGATGGCCCTCACGCCTGTGGTTCTTACGCTCTGGTACCGGGCTCCTGAAGTTCTTCTGCAGTCTACATATGCAACGCCTGTGGACATGTGGAGTGTTGGCTGTATCTTCGCAGAGATGTTTCATCGGAAGCCTCTCTTCTGTGGAAACTCTGAAGCTGACCAGTTGGGGAAAATCTTTGACCTCATTGGATTGCCTCCAGAAGACGACCGGCCTCGAGAGGTGTCTCTACCTCATGGAACCTATGCCCCCAGAGGGCCTCCGCCAGTGCAGTCAGTGGTGTCAGAGATGGAGGAATCCGGAGCACAGTTGCTGCTGGAAATGCTGACCTTTAACCCACATAAATGAATCTCTGCCTTCCGAGCCCTGAAGCACTCCTACCTGCACAAAGAGGGAAGTGACACAGAGTGAGAAGAGGGGCTGTCTTGCCTTTGCCACTTTCGGTGGAAAGAACCTCACTGAAGCAGGGGCCTCTGCCTTCCCCTGAGGCTATGGAGAGTCCTCCAGTTTTTTACAGAGAATATTTTAAACCTTAAATGACAACTCCCCACCTTTCCTTGCGAGGTTGACACCCCCCCTTACCCTCCCATAATATATATGACACTATAGGGCAGGTGTATCTGTCTCCTTTCCCTCCCTGGTTTATATTGGGATCATTTTTATACAGGAAAACAAGGCAAGACGACAAAAAAAAAAAAATAATAAAGAGGGTGTGGTTGTGCATCTTGTCTCACCTGGTGTAGGTGAACTCTGCTGGGCAGATGAAATGGGAGGCGCTAGGCTGCATTTTACCCTTCTCCACCACTGGTGGGGCTCGTGGGAAGTGCCATGGGGTGGATGAACAGAGCCCAGGTGAGAAACAATGCTGGCTGAGGCTGAAGCTAGGGCTCCCTAACTCCTGGCACCCAGACACCATTGGGAAGCAGGTGGGTGGGCTGGTGATAATGAGCACAAGGGGGTGGTTATCTTCGCCTTAGCTCAGGTGAGAGTGTCAGGGAGCACGGAGGGGCCTTCTGCAGGAGTCTTAGGCAGTGTGGCTCTGTATGAAGGATGAAAGCCTCGGCCATGGCGGTTCTTTTTAAGATTGTTGTCTTACCGTTTGCTTACCGATTGCTTGTCTATACCATTTATTTATTGTTCATTGTGGAAAATGGGTGCATACAACTTACTCAGGGTGGACCAGAGATTAAACATCTTTCCCAGGAAGGAATGTCCAGGGAGGAAATCTTACTGGCTAAACCCTCAGGCATTCCACCTAGCATGAAGAACTCTGTGCTATGTGGCTCGTGGTCAAGATCCTCATGTTGGGTGTCCTGGTTACTTTCTCTAAGACAGGAACCAGGTCGGAGGCCGATGAAATGCCTACCTGTCTCAGATGTGAGAATACCGGGGTTTTTGAATCTGTTCAACCTTCCCAGTTTTTGTCTGGAGACACAGTTCCATTTGTCCCACAAGAAAGAGTGACAGATGATTATAATAGATTCCTCTACTAGAGGAAAGCTTCCAGCTCTAAAGATCCCACTGTGCCTAGGTAACATATGCTCTTGGCCAAAATGCTTCAGTAGGTTGCAAAGGCACTGCCAGTTGACCATAGCCATGCTCTGTCTGAAAGGAATGATGAACAGTGCATTTTTCTATCCAATATTTTTAGCTTTGACCAGCACCTCCTACTCTAGCTTACTGTCATATGCAGAATGCCACCCCTGCCCCCAAGTCTATGCCATTTTCAAATTAATTTAATGAGCCATTTAGAAAATGAACATAGTACAGTTTTGTTTCTGATGATACACAGGAATATCAATAACCAAGACAAAATTTATGATTATTAACTTATTACTTAATTAAGGTGTTTGTGGTGTATGTGTGTGTGTTTGTTTATATATTTGTTCATGAGAGAGTGTATGTGTTGGGGGGAGTTGATTCTACAGATGTTGTCTTAGTCAGGGTTTCTATTCCTGCACAAACATCATGATCAAGAAGCAAGTTGGGGAGGAAAGGGTTTATTCAGCTTACACTTCCACATTGCTGCTCATCACCAGAAGAAGTCAGGACTGGAACTCAAGCAGGTCAGGAAGCAGGAGTTGATGCAGAGGCCATGGAGGGATGTTCCTTACTGTCTTGCTTCCACTGGCTTGCTCAGCCTGCTCTCTTATAGAACCCAAGACTTCCAGCCCAGGGATGGCACCACCCACAAGGGGCCCTACCCACTTGATCACTAATTGAGAAAATGCCCCACAGCTGGATCTCATGGAGGCACTTCCCCAACTGAAGCTCCCTTCTCTGTGATAACTCAAAATCAGCCAGTACAGAGGAGAATTTGACTTTGAACTCAGATATGCACATGCAGACTGACTGATGTGAATGGCCTGAGAACTTTGGATGGGAACTCAGGGCCAAAGATGATAAAATATGACTAGTGATTCTGGGACATGGGGATGAAGGCGCCTGGGATCACCCACAAGATTTTTCAGATTCGTGGACAAAAACTCTTACATTACAAACTTATGAGTTAGTTAAGCAGATTGGGAAGAAAATAAAGGCTGAGGTTAATGTTCAGTTCTTGTGTCTGGCTCAAACTTGAGAATTGGGAGTGTCAGTCACCCCTACCTAGATGCCATCTCAAATCCTGGAGTTAGGTGAGTGTCCTACTCCTGTGTAGGATCCAGAAATTCCTTCTGCTGTCAATGCCCCTTTGAGATGCTGCCCATTTGAGTTAGACCTCAGTTTGTGATGACTTTGGTTTCACGTTCTCTTTGTCCCTTCCTACCTCTAAATCAATAGCTAGGTTATTACTTATTCTTTTCTCTTTCTCCAGATGCCATTATGGATTCTCTAAAGCAAGACAAACTTGACCCAGCCGGTGACCGGGAGTCTCCAACCACTTTTCTGACCTTGTTTAGGAAATGTATGGATTTTTCAAATTGTGTGATAAGTCACTAGGTGGCACTGGGAGAGAAAAGAGAAGAGTAGAAAATAAATTGAGTTGAAACCATTGCAAAACAAATGCCATGTTAACTTAGGAAGTCGATATGTAGAAGAAGTTGTCTGATTCGTTGGTAATTAAACTTTAAAGAGAGGCTTGTCTGGTTCCAAGTAAACACACATAATGATCTTTTGGATTTTTAGTTTGAATGTATCATTAAGTCTTGAGCTGGAAAATTTGGTTTCCGTTTCATTCATTTTCCTGGGCTGCAAAAAAGCGAGAATGATGTAGAGAAAAAGAAATTATTATTTGGAGAGATAATGGAGGGACAGCCTTCATTCCCTCCCTACTTAACCCTTCCATCTCTAGTGTCCCCTCTCTGCTTTCATATTACCTGTGATCTGCTCTCTACCCTCTCGGTAAGTTCTTTCTGAGATGATAGTAGGAAGAAAAAGAAATCACAGAATTTGAAGCATGCAGTCACAGAAACTCTAACCTTTTGTTTGGCAGGTGGGGAGACAGAAGCATGGAGACAGAGCAGAACGAACACAGAGTCACAAAGGCTCAGACAGTAGCTGTGCCAGTAATGATCTCTGTGACACTATAAGCAGCTTTGATACCAGGATTCTTCCCCAGAAACCAGGCTTCTCTAGACTTTACAGACTTTCTCAAAGGCCCACTGTGCCTTTTAGATACTTAGACAGTTTGCCTGGTTCTTGTTGGCCTTTGAGCTAGACACAGGTTAAGTACAACATGCCTTGCTTTTCATTCTCTTTGTACCTCCAAATACTGCTCTAGTTAGGGTTAAGAGGAGCAACCCAGGGGTGGAGGGTTAGGGAGCACCCTCTCAGAGGCAAAGGGGATGGAGGATTGCATGAATTCTTCAAGGGGGTCCAGGAAAAGGGCAACATTTGGAATGTAAATAAATAAAACATGTAGTAAAAAAACAAATGGATTTTTTTTTTTTAAAAGAGCAGCCTAGAAGATCCAATATCTGGTCTCATCTTGGTGGCATTTCTTTGGATGTTCTCATTTGGTTATCCTTGGGTGGTAATTCACATTGATCAATTAACATCTGAAGGCTTCCATCTGGATTTTTTGGCCTTACAATAATTAATAACATTTTTTCCTCATATATATAACACCAACGCGGTTCTACATGACAAATACAGGGATGGAAAAAGTCAAATTAGCTAAGTCTGGCACTGTGAAGATTGAAGACAGCTGAAACATGTAAGTGACAGCAGCCAAATGAGGAACAGAGAGGGATATTAGGCTAGTAGTGGGTGGCCACTGACCTTTGCCTTGTGAGGTGGAGGACGACTGTCACTCATCTCAGTTATATCACAGCCCGCAGAGTTCAAAATCTCTTCCACTTACATAATATGAAAATATGTTTCATTGCCCCTCCCAAGATGAACAAATCCATCCCCGACCTTAGGCCCTGGAAAGGTCAAATCTAATAACTAGAAAGTATGGGGCTGGGAAGACAGCTTAGCAGACAAGAGTGTACAAATGTGAGGGACAGTTTGAATCTGAGTCACCGTGTAAACAGTTGGGTATGAATGTGTTTGTCTATAAGCCCAGCTTTGAGAGGCAGAGATAAGTGGATCCTAGGAGCTTGCCAGCTACCCTTCCTAGTAGAAATTTCAAGCTTTCAGAATGATGAGAGACCCAGGCTCAATACAGTAAGGCAGATAACAGAAAAAGGGACCTGACACTATTCCAAAGCCTCTGGATATGCACATGGGTAAACACATGCACAACCCACCCCACACACAGAGAGAAAAAAAGAGAAAGAGAGAGAGAGAGAGAGAGAGAGAGAGAGAGTGAGAGAGAGAGAGAGAGAGAGAGAGAGAGAGAGAGAGAGAAAGCGCTTGAAAATTCTATTCGAACGATAGATGTTCACTTTTTAGTTAGTAGCTCTGTTTAGATCACAATGGAGAATTCCTGGGGTCATTTGGATCTCTTTTCACAGCTTTCAGGAGAGTTTGGACTAAGAGTAGTTTGTAGAGAGTAAATCAAACTTTTGCAAACATAAAGGAAGTCAGCAGTAGCCTAACATCCTTACTGGTAAAACAATACAAATTATGGCATGTAGTGCCATGCCTGGCATATTGTGGGTCTTCTACTCCCTGGGAATCTACCCAAGGGAAAGGGAAAGGATGACAGGCTTTAAGAAGGAGATACCTCTCACGTTTAAGAGATTTAGCTATTCTCTTTTCTCCCATATGGGAGTAGAGAAAAGGTGGCGGCTGTGAAGTAGATTAAAATCTGGTGTGTCTTCACCAATAGGATCCTAATATTTAATTCTTATGAGCAACATGAGCCATTGCTTAGCCTCTATTATTTGCAGTCCTCTAAGGCCTTTCTGACCAACATTTCTTGAGGAGTTACTAAACACTTGGCACTGGGTTTTTGTTTAATAATCCATAGCTTCCAAGGATGGGCTTTGCCAGCCTGCCAGGGTATCTTTCAGATTGTAAGTTTCAATGTGGAAGATTTCATGTGTCCTTTGTCTTGCTTAGCCTTCTCCGTCTTCTCTGTACCTCTATCTCTCCACTCCCGCCCTACTTGAAGCCTTCCACCCCAAATGTTACCCTCCCTTTCCTTCATATTACCTATGAGCTATTATCTACCCCACCTTAGGCATGCCAATCTCAATGGCTTCTAGACTTCTGTCCTCAATATGAAGTTTTGGAGAGATTTTGGGATAGGGACAGTTGTATATCTACTCGTAGCCACACCGAACTCCCAACAGTTAGACTCAATCCAGTAATGGTCCTCTTTTGAATCAAGTAGGCAACACTGCCAAAGGAAAAAGGACAGGCAGGGGAGGAGTCAGTTGGTTGGGGTGGGAGGAAGTAAAAGAGGGTAGGAGGGAGAGAGGAACAAGAATGAATTATATACAAGTACAGAATTGTCAAAGAACTGACAATAAAAAGAACTAACTTAAAAAAAAATCCCTGAGGATGATTAGATGAATTCTCATAAATAGAGCTCAAGGATTTTCTGAAATTTGGGGCAATAGGAACCTGCAGGGCAAATAGCTCTAGGTTATCCATCCCTTTCTTGATCCTTTTTTCCAAGGGCTACATATCCATCCTTTGTTCCTATGGTATCATATTTCACTTTTCTGCTCCAATCTCTAATTCTTTAAAGGGGCTCCATAAATTCACTAGCCATTCGAATATGCTTGTCATCATTGTTATCACCGGAGATAAAGAAATCTATCAATTTTACTATTTCCTGCTGCCTGAGTAATAACCTAGGCTGTGTTTTGGTAATTTACTTTAAGGGACAATATAGTGACATCACCATGGATCACATCTACTCAAATCACTCTGAAGCCAACAGTGTTTGGTTCAGTTTTGATATATTAACTTCTATTAATGTATTTTTCCTGAGACAGATGACCTTTGCTGGTGAAGACCTAGGGAGTCTTATCTCAGTAATGGATCTAAAGTTTCAGTTAGTCTCTGGGAAGTAATGTGTAATTTTTTTTCCAATGGTAACGTATCTTAAAAACTTTTAAGAAAGTTTCCCTAGCTATTGAAGAATGATCGAAAGCATGCTAATGGTCAATCTTTCCCAGTTTTTAATTATTATTTTTTATTTTTTATTTAGGAAGAGGAAGGGAGGGAAGCCACCCATTGGGCACCTTCTGTATGCAAGGTGCCAGTCCAGAGTTGAGAGTACAAGAGATTTAAGAAGATCATCTTGGATCCTGGTATGCATAATAGGTGGATGGTGGATCTCTTTTTCTCTTTATAAATCCCCTAGGGTTTCTAGGGAAAGTACTGCATTTCTCAAAGGTCTGACGTTAAATTTTGATGGCTTTCTGAATGTCTTTAAATGCTGTATCCTGACAGAATGGTGCTTTCTGTGTGTGTGTGTGTGTGTGTGTGTGTGTGTGTGTGTGTGTGTGTGTATGCGTGTGTTGTCTCGACACAGAGTTACTGAATCCAGAGGCTCACTATGAGTAATCAAGGTCATATATACAATGTGGTGAGTCTTGTGGTGACAAGTATATTCAGAGGCTATTGAAAGCACAGAACAGAGAGTTTGGTCATGTAGAAAGTAATACCCAAGCTTGGCCTTAAGTGGTGATAAACTTCTCCACGTAAAAGGATTTAGAGAATAAGCCTCCCCATCCTCATCCCTACATTGTAGACAACTTTCCTTGATGTTGGTTACATGCTAGTCAAAGTCATTTTCATTTACTCGTGGGCATTGCTCTTGTCAGGAATCACATTTCCACTTAAAAGCTTATCTTATGAGCTTGATGTAAGAGGAGAGAGAGAGAGAGAGAGAGAGAGAGAGAGAGAGAGAGAGAGAGAGAGAGAGATGATAAA
>JADRCD010121314.1:0-11658 GCA_019843815.1 Montemys delectorum
GAGATTCCACCTCACACCAGTCAGATTGGCTAGGATAAAAGACTCAGGTGACAGCAGATGCTGGAGAGGTTGCGGAGAAATAGGAACACTCCTTCATTGCTGGTGGGATTGCAAACTGGTACAACCACTCTGGAAATCAGTGTGGCGGTTCCTCCGGAAATTGGACATAGTTCTACCAGAGGACCCAGCCATACCACTCCTGGGCATATACCCACAAGATGCTCCATCATGTAATAAGGACACATGCTCCACCATGTTCATAGCAGCCTTATTTATAATAGCCAGAAACTGGAAACAACCCAGATGTCCCTCAACAGAGGAATGGATACAGAAAGTGTGGTACATCTACACAATGGAGTACTACTCAGCTATTAAAAACAATGAATTTATGAAATTCTTAGGGAAATGGATGGATCTGGAGAGTATCATCCTGAGTGAGGTAACCCAATCACAAAAGATCACACATGGTATGCATTCTCTGATAAGTGGTTATTAGCCCAGAAGTTTGGAATACAGGAAGAACGACACACAAACCACAAGAAACTTAAGAAGAAGGAAGACCAAAAGGTGGACATTTCATTCCTTCTTAAAAAGGGGAATCAAACACCCACAGAAGGAGTGGTAGAGATTAACTATGGAGCAGAGACTGAAGGAAGGACAAGCCAGCCTAAATATAGCTATCTCCTGAGAAGCTCTGACAATACCTGACTAATACAGATGTAGAGGCTCACAACCATTCATTGAACTGAGTACACTGTCCCCAATGAAGGAGTTAGAGAAAGGTTCTATGGAGCTGAAGGGTTTGCAGCCCCTTAGGACGAACAACAATTACTAACTAGTACCCTCAGAGCTCCCAGGGACCCAACAACCAATCAAGGACTATAGAGGGTGGGATTGAATGTTCTGGCAGCATGTGTATAGTAGAGGATTGCAAATTCGATCATCAATAAGAGGAAAGGACCTCGGCCTTGTGAAGGTTCTTTCCCCCAGTATAGGGGAATGCCAGGGCCAATAAGTGGGAGAGGGTGGGGTGGCAGGCATGGGGAGGGGGGAGGCAACAGGGGTTTGTTCTTGTTGTTTTTGTTTGTTTGTTTGCTTGTTTGTTTTTTGGAGGGGAACCTGGGAAAGGGAAAATTTACATGTAAATAAAGAAAATATCTAATAAAAATAAAAAAAAATAACAAGAATCATCAATCACTTTTTCTTAATATATGTTAACATCAATGGACTCAATTCCCCAATAAAAAGATATAGACTAACAGAATCCAGCATTTTGCTGCCTACAGGAAATGCATCTCAGTGTCAAAGTCAGACACTACCTCAGAGTAAAAGGATGGAAAACAATTCTCCAAGCAAATGGTCCCAAGAAATAAGCTGGAGTAGCCATTCTAATATTGAGTAAAATCTACTTTCAACCTAAAGTTATCAAAAACAATAAGGAAAGATACTTCATACTCACCAAATGAAAAATCTACCAAGAAGAACTCTCAATTCTGAACATATATGCGCCAAATGAAAGGGAAGCCACATTCATAAAATAAACTTTACTAAAGCTCAAAGCATACATCACACCTCACACAATGATAGTGGGAGACTTCAACACTCTACTCTCATCAATGGACAAATCATGGGAACAAACTAAATAGAGACACAGTGAAATTAACAGAAGTTACAAGCCAAATGGATTTAACAATTATCTATAGAACATTTTATGTTAAAACTAAAGAATATACTTACTCTTCAGCACCTCATGGTACCTTCTCCAAAACTGACCATACAATTGGTCAAAAAAAACAGGCCTCAACAGATACAAGAAGATTGAAATAATCCCATGCATCAGATCACCACAGACTTGGTCTGGTCTTCAATAACAACAAAAACAATAGAAAGCCCACATGAGCTTGGAAGCTGAACTACACTCTATTCAGTGATAACTTGGTCAAGGAAGAAATGAAGAATGAAATTAAAGACTTGTTACAATTTAATTAAAATAAGCAAAAACATACCCAAATTTATGGGACACAATGAAAGCAGTGCCAAGAGAAAAACACATAGCTCTGGGCAACTCCAAAAAGAAACTAGAGAGAGCGTACACTAGCAGTTTGATAACACATCTGAAAGCTCTTGTACAAAAAGAAGCAAATTCACCCAAGAGGAGTAGATGCCAGGAAATAATCAAACTCAGGACTGGAAATAACCAAGTAGAAACAGAAAGAACAATACAAAGAATCGACCAAACCAGAAGCTGGTTATTTGAGAAAATCAACAACATAGATAAACCCTTACCCAGACTAACCAGAAGGCTCAGAGACAGTACCCAAATAAAAAATGAAAAGGGCGCTATAACAACAGAAACTGAAGAAATTCAAAAAATCCTCAGATCCTACTACAAAAACCTATGCTCAACAAAACTAGAAAATCTGGATAAAATGGAAATTTTTCTAGACATATACCAGGCACCAAAGTTAAATCAGGATCAGATAAACAATCTAAATAGTCCCATAACGCCTAAAGAAATAGAAGCAATCAATAATAGTCTCCCAACCAAAAAACAAAAACAAAACAAAAAAAGAAAAACATAAAAAAAAACAAAAAGCAAAAAACAAAAACAAAAAACAACAAAAAACAAAAAACCCTAGGACCAAATAGGTTTGGTGTAAAGTTCTATCAGACCTTCAAAGAAGACTTAATATTATTACTCTTCAATCTATTCCATGAAATAGAAACAGAAGGAACACTACTCAATTCATTCTATGAATCCATAATTACTCTGATACTTAAACCACACAAAGACCTAACAAAGAAAAAGGACTTCAGACCAACTTCCCTTATGAATATTGATGCAAAAATACTCAGTAAAATTCTTGCAAACCGAATCCAAGAACACATCTAAACAATCATCCATCATGATCAAGTAGGCTGCAAGTAGGGCTGATTCAATATATGGAAATCCATCAATATATTCCACTATATTAACAAATTCAAAGATTAAAAACCATATTATCATTTCATTAGATGCTAAGAAATCATTTGACAAAATCCAACACCCCTTGGAAAGATCAGGAATTCAAGGTCCATACCTAAACATAGTAAAAGCAATATACAGCAAATCAGTAGCCAACATCAAACTAAATGGAGAGAAACTTGAAGCAATCCCACTAAAATCAGAGACTAGACAAAGCTGTCCACTCTCTCCCTACCTATTTAATATAGTACTCAAAGTCCTAGCAAAAGCAATTAGACAACAAAAGAAAATCAAAGGGATATAAACTGGAAAGGAAGAAGTCAAGATATCACTATTTGCTGAAGAGGGCATTGGGTTCCCTGAAAATAGAATTACAGACAGTTCCAGTCCATTACATGGATCCAGGTTAGGTTCCTCTGCAAGAGTATACACTAAACCATCTCCACAGTTCTGCATTTTTAGATTAAAAGTAATAATAATCACAAGCTAACCAATTACTAGGAGTTAACATTCTTTTCTAAGAATGATAAAAAACGTTAGACTCTTACCTTTAACTATGAGTAAGTAACTGAACCAGTGTGGTCTTCAGTTCAATTTGACAATTATGTGAAGTAGGAAGGGCAGCAATGCATGGTATAACTGGTTAGTGGGACAAGCAGGGCATGTACTAAGAGAGGAGATGTGTTAGAGAGTCTCCATACAGAGAAGAGACATGTAAGAGAGACTAGCAAAAGGTAGGCAAATTCCTTATGGATTTCCAAAACAGTTTGGAACCTCAGTGTAACTTGGCAAACAAAATCATTTGCTTTTGCTATACAGATTGTGCTGTCTATGAGAAAAGGAAAGAAGTTTTCACAAGATGACTTTTAGTAGAATGCTAACATTGGTGCTGTGCCCAGGTCAGGGCTTGTTCATTCCATAGGAAAGTTTTCCACTCTCTATTCAGCTTTGTGACATGATCTGAGAAAGTCCAGGTTGGCAGAATCATTCAGTCTTGCCATTGACGATACATTACGGGATGTTTAGAGAAATTGAGAAAGAAGAGATGAGTTACAATATTTTAAATATATCTAAAAATCTAGGCAATAAAACTCAATTAATAGGTTTTAGTAATCTGCTTCTTCTGGTCAAAGAATCCCCAATAAATCCCTCAGGTAAGAAGTTTAAACTTGAAAGTGATGAAAGTAAAGGAGAAAAACTTTTTTTTTAAAGAAAGCACACAGGGTTTTAAAAACTTTATAGATTTGTCTCCAGCAGATTTGGGTATTTACCAGATTTCTTCTAGTAATATGTTCTTCATTTGATATGAATTTATGCTGTCTTGGTAAAATGAGTTGTTTGCTATCCCATTAACATTCTTTGGAAAAGCTTAATAAAGCTAATGTAATTTCTCCTTTAGAAGGAATTGTGGGTGAGTGTGGTCGTGAGTAACCTCAACAAAGGCATGCGCAACTTGAATGGCTTTTGTGGGCCTCTAATTTTGTATCCATAAAGAGGACTTCATGCCTGCCCAATTTATCCTTTAGTCCTATGGAATTGTCTTGCTTTACCTGATATGGTAATTACCTAAAGTATCCTGTAAATCTGTCACAAATATCCTTATTTTTCTTAATGATTCCTTATCTACTGGTAAGTGCAAACAGTGATGTGACAGCTAGAATAAAAAGTAAATGTGTTTCATGTAGTCACGGTGGAGTTGTTCACCCCTCACTGAAGGTGACAGTATGTACAAACCTCCACAGTTCTCAGGTACTGTTGGCTCTGCCCTACCATCCTATAATGGGTTGGTCTGCAAACTCCAAGGACACGGGTGAAAACAACTTGAAAGAACATCATCAGATGTGGTAGGAGGGAATCTGCAAGGAGGCTAAAATAGTGCTAAGAGGAAAGACATTTTACAAACAGAAAAGAATGAGTGAGAAAGAGATTGACTCAATGACACACTGCTTTTTCAGATTTGGAAAATTAGGAAGAATCTTACCAGATTAAATCTCAAGAGAATTCTCTGGAAGCAGCTGGCAGAGACTAGTGGCTCTTCTATATTGATAAGCTACTGGAGTCCCCTGCAGAGCTAGCAGCCATGGAAGTAGACACATTAGGATCCTGGGCAAGTGAGGACATAGGAAATAAATATCAGCTTCCTCACCTCCCAGAGAGAGAATTCTTGGTGTCACCTACTTCTTTGTTCTCTTCTCCCATCTTCCTTATTTTAGCAGTGTTCGAATGAATGTAGAATCTTGCATGTACCATGCCAATGCTCTGCTGCTGACCTTATGATCTCTGCATTCGAATTTTTTCTATAGCCCATTTAACCCTTTCCACATTGAGTTCTCTTTCTGTTTCTCCTGAAAGATCATCTAATGTAAAGGATATGTATTGGAATCTTGTCTGTATTTGTGTCTTGGTGACCTTGAACTTAGAGAGTACATTGATGTTGTCAGCTGCCAGCAAGGCAGTACCATCTTTGATTTCATGAAAAAAGGAAGATTGTGTTTTAAAATACCTACTCAGTATTTGATATTTTCTCCCTATTCCATAGCAGCCAAAAACAAACAAAAAGCAAAAACAAACAAACAAAAAACAAAAACAAACAAATAAAAAAACCTATTTGATTGACTTGGTTAAAGTATAGGCACAATAGTAAGGAATGTTTTGATTAAGTTTAGACTTAATTTGAGTTTGAGTGCTCTATCCTTAAACAAAACAGCAGCTGAAATTTTTCAGTTTTCCACATGGATTCTTTGATTCAGTGGTTTTTAAATTATATTCTACAAATGTAGCTTGCAAAAGAATTTGCTGAATATCCATAGGTCTCCTTCCCTGAGTGTATTGGATGAGGCAAAGTTCACCACAACAGAATATGCTATCATTAGTTAAAGTTCCCTCAAATTCCCAGAGCAGCAACAACCCATTTTACTCAAGGGCTGAGGCTCAGTCCGTGTGTGTACTGAAATTGCTGGATAAAAGAGGCTGAAGGCACAGGGACAGGAATTAGGCCCATCCATTAAATTATTCTTTCACTCATGGGTTAGATAATTCTTGAGCCCTATGCATGTTAAGGGAATTTTATTTCCAAATTATGGTGAAGATGTGAGCTCCACTAGTTTACTTATTGTTCATTCTGTTTTGTTTGCTCTTTATCTTGTAAGTAATATTAAAAGACCAACAATTTCTTGGTTAGTGTCCAGCCTAAAGGAAAGATGCAGAGTTGTATGCTCCATGGGTTGGTGAGAAGGTGTGAAAAAGTAGACTGTTAACAATCTGAGTAAGCTGCCTCAGCACAGTCCCTTTCACTGGTGAGGGTCACGTCTGTCTGTGTTTCTCTTAGAATCCCTCTTCAAAAAGTGTGTGGGGGGGTGGGGATGGGGGTTGAGTGGGCTAAGGGTTGATCCAGGGAAAACAACCATTGACTGTGAGATGTAATCTGAGCCAGGTAGATGCAAGCGTAGGAACTTCCAGAGCCTGACATAGTCCCACACTGGGAATTATGTTTGGCTTGTGAGATTTCTCTATAAAAGTGAGACCTGAGCAACTTTTCACAGTGATATCTGTAGACCCTGATTTCTGTATTCACCACTGGCAGGGCACAGACAATTTTAGAACTCTGTGGCCTGTTCACCCATCCTTTTTACCTCTGGGACTTTCTTCTAGCATGGACATTGTAGCTTTTAATTTTTTAAAATTACAATATAAATAAATCATTCCTTTCTTTGTTTTTCTTATTCTAACTTCTCCCATCTCTTTCCCTTCTTGTTCTCTCATGAATCCATAGCTTCTTTTTCTTTAACTTTGTATGTATATACATGTGTATGTGTGTGGGTATACAACTTTCTCAGTCTGTATTTTTTGCATAATCATATGTTTATGATTTCAGGGATGGCCACATGGCATTCAATAACAAATTATGGAGTTTATCTTTGGTTAATACACATTTATTCACACATTTCCTTCTTGCCTATAGTTCTTTGTCTAGGTATGCATCCCCATGATTTTCCTTTCCATATTAGCCTATTAGTGTGGTATTTGTTCACGTCTACAAGTAATATGAAGAGAGAATGCAGTTTCTTTCTTTTGTGACTGTAAGAGTGAGAAGATGCTGCCAACTCTTATAAGTATGAGGAAATTTTTTCTCTCCATGCCTTACAGATACGTGGTCTCACAGCAGCAAAGTCTACATTTTTCTAAGTTTTTTTTTTGTAAAGAATGGTACAAGATTTGTTTTGATAAATTAACCCTGAATTTAACACCACTTTTTTTGAGTTAACAACAACTAGAAGATACTCCTATACTCTAGTTCTTGCACTGCCTAGGTAGCATGATCTGCAGCCCAGTATGTCCCAGTGTGGCATCTGCTGGTCAGGATAGACTTAATTCTTCTTCAATCCAGATCTTGGTTTGGAGGAGTGGCAGTCCTTTCTCATACAGATGGTATGTCCAAGCAGTTCACTTCAGCAACTCTGCTTGTTCATTTGATTTCTTTAATAGTTTATTTTTATTTTATGTATAATGAGTATTTTGCTTGTATGTATGTTTATATACTACATGCATACCTGGTGACTGTGGAGGCCAGAAGAAGGTGTTATATCCCATGAAACTATTGTTATAGACAACTGTGAGATGCCACAACTCTCTGGAAAAGCAGAAAATGTCTGTTAGGCCATCTTTTTAACCCCTACTTATTCTTTCCTACTCAGAAACCACACTGGCATCTGGGGATGTGGCTCAGTGAGTAAAATGAGTAAAGCCCCTGATATATGAGGAATTGAGTTCAAATTCCTATATCACATGTAGAGTGGGACATGAGGGTATGTGTGTTTAAGTACAATGCTTCTATAGAAAGATGGGAGGTAGATTTAGGAGAATCTCTACAGTTCTAGTAAACCAGCTGGCCTGGCTTACACAGAAACTAAAGCCAGGAAACTAAGAAACTATATCTCAAACAAGGTGAAATGTAAAGGCTAAAATTGAAGAGGTTTTCCTAAACTTCTACATGTCATGGTGGAACTCACACACATATATACATTAATGTATACCTGCCACAAAACACACACACATACACACACATGCACATATACACACAAAAAAACAAACAGCATAAATATACACACAATGAATACCTCCCCAACATACAGAAAAGAATGCGTAACTCCCCTAATGCAATCACATGCACATACATATATATTTGCATACACTCATACATTCACACATATAATTAACTAAAAGAATGTTTTTATTAATAACAAATTTATTAAAATAAAAAAATTAAAAAAGAACATTTCAAAAACTACTGTAATGAAAGTTACTAAGTTGAGGACATAAATATGTAGATGGCTCAGAGAATTCTACCATAATTTACCATTTAGCTAAGAAATGGTGAATTTAATTCCATTCATTACTTCTTAGTAAAACAATTATTTTTCCTCATTCACTTGCTCAAAGATCAGAAGAATAAATAAAAATAATCTCTCTTCTCAGTTTCTCTCTCTCTCTCTCTCTCTCTCTCTCTCTCTCTCTCTCTCTCTTTCTCTCTCTCTCTCTCTGTGTGTGTGTGTGTGTGTGTGTGTGTGTGTGTGTGTGTGTGTATGTGTGTGTTTGTGTGTTGCTTTCTCAGGAATCTTGGATTTCTGTCATCAGGAAGACAGACAAGGCAGAGATTTTTCAAACCAATTTCAGCAAAAGTAGCATCTGCTAAGCACATGCTGTGCTATGAATTGCTAAGTCTAAGGAAGAAGATTTGCTTTACCATACAATTGCATGTGAAGAATTCAGGCTAATATTTTATTCCTCTATAGTTTTAAACATACATAAGAAAAGTTTACAATTCTAAGGATAAGTATAATGTTTGCTTTTATTGGTTCAATAAAATTATTTTATTAATTAAATTATGTCCTTATATCCTAATATGCTATTTCAAGTCTGCATGTATAAATGTCCACACTGTGTATACATATGTGCCTATTTTTCCTCTGCATTATTTGAGTTTTCCTGAGAAAGACCCACATTTTAAAGTCTCTCTTAGAATAATCTAAGATGATGCTTTTACCGTTCCTCTTTGAAAAGGAACTTTTTATAATTTAGCTCTTAAATTGATCTGTGAATATCTAAAAGACTACCATTGGGAATTATGTGGCAGGGCTAGTCTTTTAAACCTTCCTGAGGAAGCTCCTTGAACCGTAGGTAAGACTACTTCCCACCCCACAAGTACCTGCCAAGAAAACCTCCATATGGCCCTCTTTTCCTTGTAACCATATCCTGGCCCACACATCCAGCAGAAGCCTCCTATTCCACCAGGGCCAGGACAGCATCTTGAATCCCAAAGGACCTCTATCCAAATTAGAGTCATGCATATCACCAGAACTCCAAATCCTAATTGGGCAGCAACCTGCTGCAGGACCAAAGAGATCCATCAAAAATCCACCCCAACTTGAGTGCAAAACCTCTACTCAACCACAGGCCACTTGAGTCAGGAGACCAGAGAGGAAACAGAAATGGAGGAAGAAAACACACATTAAACAAAGACAAACTCAGAAGTCGGCAACCTAAACCTATAATCACTCTAAATTCAAATGCCTAAATGGCAGTGTTAAAACACAATCAACAACAGCCAGGGCAATATTTCACCATCAGAGCCCAGGAATTCCAGTACAGCAAGCCCTGAATTGCCCAACACAGATGAAGTGCAAGAAAATGATCTTTATGAAGATGTGAGATGTTCTTAAAGAGTAAATTAATAAATCCCTTTTAAAATTTGAGAAGACAATAAAATATACAGTGAAAAATCAATAAATTTCTTTTAAAATGTCAAGAAATACAAGGAGGAAAAACAAGTAAAACTATTCAAGAACTAAAAATGGGAACGGAAGCAACAAAAAAATCCACAAATCAAGTAAATCCTAGATATGGAAAATGTACATAAGTGTATAGGAACTACAGATCCAAGCATAACCAAAGAGAGTAAGAGAGAGAGAACAGAGAATCTTAAGCATTGAAGATAACAGAAAAATTAGATAATTCAGTCAAAGAAAATGTTACATCTAAAAAAATTTCATGATAGATCTGGGGCACTATGGAAAAAAAATAAGAACAATAAGAATAGAAGGAGAAGACATTCCAATTAAAAGCCCAGAAAATATTTTTACCAAAATCACAGAAAAAAATTTTTTTTCCTAACCTAAAAAAGGGGATACCTGTAAAGGTAAAAGAAGCTTACAAAACACCAAATTGATTGGACCAGAAAAGAAAATCCTCATGTCACATAATAATTAAAATGCTAAACACACAGAACAAAAACATATTAAAAACAGGAAGAGAAAAACGCCAAGAAACTTAAAAAGGCAGACAGGAGGCTTGATTAGAAAGAAAGTTCATAGCACCAACTGCCTTCACAAAGAAACTGGAGACTTAAGAGCTCACTTGAAAGCTCTACAACAACAACAAAATAAAAATAGCAAACACACCCAAGAGTTACAGACAGTAGAAAACAGAGGACTGAAATTAATAAAGAGATTACAAAGAGAATAGAAAGGATCAATAAAACAAAGAGTTGGTTCTTTGAAAAAATAAAAAAAAAGAGAGATAGAAAAGCCTTCATCCAAACTAACTAAAAGACAGAGAAAGAATATCCAAAATAACAAAATCAAAAATGAAAAAGGGAACATAGCAATAGACACTGAGGAGATCCAAAGACTCATTAGACTGTACCTAAAAATCCTATATCCCACAAAACTGGAAAAGCTAAAGGAAATGGACAATTTTCTCAAAAGATATCACTTAAATCAAAATCAGATAAACAAATATAAAGATAACCCCCAAGGAAACAGATGAAGTCATTAAAATTCTCCCAACCCAACAAAGCCTAGGGCCTAGCTCAAGCAAGCGAAAGACCTGTATAACAAAAACTTCCAATCTTTGAAGGAGAAAATTGAAGAAGGTATTGGAAGATGAAAAGAATTTCTACCTTTAATTTCAAGCTGTACTATAGAGCAGTAGTAATATTGGCACAAAAACAGGTTGATCAACGGAGTCTAACTGAAGACCCAGACATAAATCCACACACTATGGACACCTGATTTTTGATAAATATACCATGAAAAAAGAAAACTAATGGTGCTGATCTAATGGATGTTGGTATGTAGAATGTAAATAGACCCATATCTATCATGGTTCATAAAACTCAAATCTATGTGATCAAAGATCTCAACATAAAACCAGAAACACACCCAAGAATCATAGACAGTAGAAAATAGAGGACTGAAATTAATAAAGAGATATCAGATGTGATAGAAGAGAAAGTGTGGAATAGTTCTGAATGCATTGGCACAGAAAACCAATAGTGCAGTCACTAAAATTAACAATTAATAAATGTGACCTCATAAAACTGAAAGCTTTTGTGGGGCGAAGGACACTGTCAATAGGACAGAACAGCAGCCTACAGAATGAGAAAAGATTTCCATCAACTTCACATCTGACAGAACGCTAACATGTAAATATATTAAGAGACATCAAAAAACAAAATATTACAATTAAAAATGGGTTACAGATTCAAACAGAAAATTCTTTTTTTTTCTTTTTTTTTCATTAGATATTTTCTTTATTTACATGTAAATTTCTCCTTTCCCAGTTTCCCCTCCAAAAAACAAACAAGCAAACAAACAAACAAAAACAACAAGAACAAACCCCTGTTGCCTCCCCCC
>JADRCD010121319.1:0-14716 GCA_019843815.1 Montemys delectorum
CTTCCTCTTACCGCTTCCTTGCTCTGCAAGTATAATTGCCCTGCCCTTCTGAAGTAAAGTCAGGCTTTGACAACCGTTCTTGCTTGGCCTCGTTCCTCTCTCTCGCCCGTTTTCTCTTTCAGGCTTCGTCCCCTTCAGACCCTGGTTAATTACTCGCCCCGCGGGCCGGGGCAATCCACTTTTGATATGTATATGTAATGTACACCTTTTCCTATCACTGTGACAAACAAAGTACCTAGTTAAAATGTTCTTTAAACGGGGAAAGATAAACCTTGTTGTGATCCTTGGGGTTTTGGCTGTGATGAGCCATCTCTACCGCCCTAATCCTCCTGCAGAAGGACCTGATGAAAAGCTTCCCACTTCATGGTGAGTGAGAAGCAGACAGTGGTTAGAGACGTGATGTGCCTTTCACAGGTGCCTACAACGGCCTGTCACCTCCCACTAAGCCCTGATCCGCCATCCATATAGATGGAGGTTACTGACACCTCTCAGCACTGCCATCAGCTGAGACCCCAATGCATGAGCCTTCAGGGCCACTTCATATACAAACCCTAACCACATCCATAAGTGAGATCGCTCACTCATGTGGTTGGTTGTAGGTGTCAATTTTGTGGGGTCTTACTTTTGCTTTGTTTTTTAGGTTTTTTGTTTGGTTTTGTTGTTTTGTTGTTGTTTAGTTTTGCAACAAAGTTTCATGTACTCCAGACTGATCTCAACTCACTATGTATCTAAGGACGACCTTGAATTCTACTGGGAATCCTTCCCATCCATCTCCCAGGTCGTTGTGTAACAAATATGCACAACATCTGGTGCACACGAAACAGGGGCTGGAATTCAGGGCCTTGTGTGGGTTAGACTAGCCCTCCACCGGCTAGTCACACCCGTGGCTTGTATGTCTAATGTCTTGAGGAGCCTCGAGTTTTTCCACAGCAGCTCCTCAGGGATGCAGCCCCACCCACCGACACGGGGCAATCTTTGCAGTCTCTCCTTGCCAGCACCCAGTAAAGTGGCCATCGAAAGGTGCATGAGGGAGCATCTCCTGGGGAGGATCAAGGTTGAGAGTCGCTCCATGCTTCATCAGTCATGTATGTGTCCTCTGCAGGTCTTTATGCTGCCTCTGCACTTCCCTGAGCTGTTTCCTCCCAGCCCTCTTTCATGGATTCATGCTGACAGCAGATGAAGCTAATAAAAATGGACCTGTTCTCACAAATTGGGAGGAAGGCGAAAGTGGTCACTACAAAGGTCACTATATGTGTGGCACTGGAGAGATAACTTCCCACTCTTCCAGAGGACCAGAGTTTAGCTCCTAGAGTACACATCAAGAGGTTCATAAACTCCCGCTCTAGGGAATCTGGACCCCTCTTCTGGCCCTACACCCCCTAGCCTCCAGAGTTGCCCCACCCCACCCCAATCTCTTTCTCTCAAGTCATCAAAGTCTTTCTTTTACCAAAATTGCTCCATTAGCACACGGATGAGGGGCTTTCCGTCCTACGGACGTAACAATGTACACACCCTCTGGCCACTGTCTTATACTTTTCGTTTGTTTCCCCAGAAAGCCTTTAAAAATTATCTTCACTAGCTCTTTCTGACTTAACCTCAATAATTCAAGACTAATCCATTCCAAGCTAGCTTTCCCATCTGCAGAGCCACTACCCACGTCTTCGAAGCTTGCCCAGGGACCTCACTTGGCTGAGTTGAGCGCACAGTCCTAGTGATGGTTCAGGCAACGATGGACCAGGTAGCTGATGGTGAGAGCAGCTGACCCGTAAGATCGTAACAGAGCCTAAACCCCTTTCATCTCCGACTTTTAGAGTATGTTTTCTTTGCTTTGCCATGTTTGGGTCATCAATACTGAACACTGTTACAGAGCCAGTGAGATGGCTCGGCAGGGAAGGACATCGGCTGTGCCAGCCTGCTGACTTAGGTCTGACACCCGAATCCCACAACAGAAGGGATGAAGGAGAGAACTGACTGCTACAAGTTGTCCTCTGACCTCCACATGTGAGACTCGTCATGCATGCTCCCACACACATATGCATACACAAATAAGTAAAATTAAAAATGGTAAAATTTGTATTATAATGTCCTACATTATAATAACATGTAGATGGGTTTCTGGGTTAGAAGCATAAGCTATCCCATAATCGTATCTGTGGAGGAGGCCACACGTCTAGGCTTTTGAAGTATCCTGGGACCTCTCAATAAGAGAGCTTCCGGCCGCGCGTTTCTCAGACGCGCCTCTTCCGTTCGTTCCGCCTTGTGTCAGTAAGTGCCCCTTCAGGTAGCCTGACTTGCTGGGCTGGATAGTCTGTCACGTTGATACAACCTAAAGGCGTCTGAGAGGAGAAAAATCTCAGTTATGAAAATATCATTCATAAGACCAGGCTGTGGGCAAACCTGTAGGGCATTTTCTTAATGAGTGATTGATGGGCGAAGGCCCAACCCATTGTGGGTGGTGCCATCCCTAGGCTGGTGTTTCTGGGTTCTATAAGAAAGCAGGCTGAGCAAGCCATGAGTCCTGCATCAGCTCCTGCCTTGTTTGAGTTCCTGTCTTGGCTTCCTTCAATGATGGACTATAGTGAGGAAGTGTAAGCCAAGCCAACCATTTTTCTCCCCGGGTTGCTTTGGTCCTGGTGTTTTGTCACAGCAATAGAAATCCTAACCGAGACACTTGGATTCCAGGATCTTTGTTCTCATAACGGACCGATGTAGTCTCTCTCTCTACTCCTCTCCTCTTAGCCCATTTCTAAGTTTCTTCATGCAAACTGTTTCTTGACAGGTCTTCCCTTGCCCCACCCCACAAAGCTAGGCTGTCCTCTTTCTCTTTTCTCTCCTTCCTTTCTCATCTGACTTTGTCAACCCAGACTGGCTCAATCCAGTGATCCTTCTGCCTCAGCCCAAGGTTCTGCCTTTGCCTAAACCTTGGCAGGCTGTGACACAGCTGTGACTCAGAGGGCAGTCACAGCCTACAGCACTGTTCAGTGCCTGTGGTAGCCAAGGACAGCTTTAAATGACCTTTAAAAGGTAAAGGATGGTCTATCAGTGGTCCTTGCTGTGAAGCGCGCTGCTTCTGTGTGTTTATGAATATTTATGAGGGAGCTGAGTGCCGAGTTTGGGGTGTTTTCTCCTTGGCCTCCCTCTTCTTCATGATTAATCTGTTATTGGACGGAAAACCTGCCGTAGAGCCAGGGCAAGTGGAGCAGCTGCTCTCAAGTATCTTTCTGTTCTCTTTGCTGAAGCACCACTGGGAGGAGGCATGCTGGCTGTGGGCCGTAGGGAAACCCATCCTTAGGATGAAACCTCAGAGGCCATCTTGGCAGCACTTTTGCCTTTGATATTCCCGATCCTGGAAGGACTGGCCACGAGTATGGAGAATTGGAGGGTTTTGTGAATGGGCTCCGTGTAAGTGTATTGAACCATCGGTGAAGTGTCAGGCGCCCTTTCTACAAAACAAGGTATGAGTGTAAGGGGCTTTTCTGTGAAGCAGGGATTAACTGGGTGCCAAATGTAAGAGTGCGGGCTTTCCCATGCCTGCCCTTGGTTTGAATAATGACATGGAGATCTGGCATATTTATTGAAAGCTTCAGGCACTAAGCTGGGCAGATTCTGATATTCTAACTGGACTGTGCTGGTCTGGACTATTTTCCAGCCACAGGACGTTCATGCCATCTTGGTCTCCCCCTGGTTTTCTTCAGTACTGCCCTCTTGGTGTCTCTTCCCCCATTTGAGATCCTCTGCCTTCTCTCTCAGAGAGAGAGGCACAGAGCCCTCTCTTATCCTCTCCAGCCCAGATATAAGCTGACCAGCTCTTTAGTGACCAATCAGAAGACGATGGAGGGAGGCTGGGAGAGATGGCTTAGTGGTTAAGAGCACTAACTGTTCTTCCAAAGGACCTGAGTTCAAATCCCAGCAACCACATAATGGCTCACAACCATCTGTAACGAGATCTGATGCCCTCTTCTGGTGCATCTAAAGATAGTTACAGTGTATTTAGATATAATAATAAATAAATCTTAAAAAAAAAAAAAAGATGATAGAGAACCATGTTTTACAAAATACCAAGTCAGGGGCTGGAGAGATGGCTTAGCGGGTAAGAGCACTGACTGCTCTTCCGAAGGTCCTGAGTTCGGATCCCACATGGGGCTCACAACCACCCATAATGAGATCTGACGCCCTCTTCTCTGGTGCGTCTGAAGACAGCTACAGTGAATTACGCAGGAGCAAGTGGGGCTGGAGCGAGTTCAATTCCCAGCAGCCACATGATGGCTCACAGCCATCTGTACAGCTACAGTGTACTCATACAAAAATCAATCAATCAATCAATCAATCAATCTTAAAAAAAAATACCAGTCGGGCAGTGGTGGCACACGCCTTTAATCCCAGCACTTGGAAGGCAGAGGCAGGCGGATTTCTGAGTTCGAGGCCAGCCTGGTCTACAGAGTGAGTTCCAGGACAGCCAAGGCTACACAGAGAAACCCTGTCTCGAAAAACCAAAAAAAAAAAAAAAAAAGTGACTGCACAGTGCACCTCCCCCAACAACAAAGGATTAGAGAAACCAGAGCTAAAAAACCCTACAAGTGTAGAGCATTCAATTTGTGACTACTTCTCAACCACACAATATTAAGTTTCTATGGTGTTCCAGTTCCTCCAGAGTACTGTGTGCTTAGTAAGTGTGTGGCGTGGTGCTGTGCTTGATGTTCAGCAATATTCTTCCACTTACTTCCCAGCAAGTGACTCATGGCTGTCTTTCTCGGTAAGGAAATTAAAGCTAAACTCCCTGGTCCTGAGAAGATGGAGGATTGGAAGATCTGATACCGGAAGTAAGTAACCAATCTCCTTAGCCTCACCTCTGGTTTTCTGCCTCCATTTACTTACCCGGTTCATTATTCTCAGGTCACCTCCCTTCTGAGCCTTCTGAGCTGAGTCGGTGGCCACAAATAGTAGCCACTATCTTATTGGTGTGGTGCCGCCACCTACTGGTAATGTTATGCAACTGCAAGAGCGGTCATGATGTGTGGCTGGGCCAGAGGCAGCGAAGTTCCCTGGCACGTGTTCAGGGTGATTGGGGTTCCTCGCTTCCTCACCCACACACCTAGCAAAGGCTACAAGGGGCCTGACTTATGGTCGGAGTAAGACGCACTCAGGCTAAAAGTAAAAGGAGCGGAGTGGATGGCCAAAGGTGACGGATTCCGAGATCGTTCAAAGGTATATGTGTGCGAGCATGCATGGTGTACCATGACAGCGCCACGCTCCACAAATGCACAGCATTGGAAAGTTGCCTTCCCCTGAATGGTGAGTGTGAAAGTCACACCCAACGCCTGCTACACGTTTGCTAACCCTTGTTAATAAGTCTGTCAGTGTTCCGTGATTCCTGTGCCATCTCGGCAGGCGTCTTATCTCGATGATTCTGGAATGACCGTAAGGTGCTTTGCTTTTCCCGTAACCAAGTTATGAAATACAAGTAAAACTAAGAGAGCGTGCTCGGCATAGTTAATAAACAAGTGGATCTTCCGTAAGCCATGTTGGGATAACCAGAATCAAAAATGTTGGGGCCAGCGAGATGGCTGTGCGAGTAAAGGCATTTGCCACCAAGCCTGACAGCGAGCCTTCAAGTCCTGGGACCCACATCGTGGACGGGAAGAATCAACGCCTACAAGTTATTCTCTGATTTCCACACACACACACCTCTCCCAGTAAATAAATGTAATAATTTTTCAGAAGTTTACAAAAATGGAGCTATAAAGAACAAGTAACAATGCTTTTCCACAGATAGGAGTGTGGGAATGCCAAGTCACTACCCTCCCTTCAAGCTAACTGCACAGCTTACTGACACAGGAAAAGGGCACGAGCCTGAGGCTTTTCCGTAGGCACCTCTTGTCTGTAGACACCTGCCATATCTGACCAAATTTCAGTCTCATAGTCATGCGACCTCCAGGGCTGAGTTGGCTGAGAATCAGGACAGACAATCTTTGGATGGCTCGGGATTCAGGCCCTATGACCCTTGTCTATTCCATGGGGACCCTCTTCTAAGCCAGTCAACTTTTGGTCTTTCTGCTTCGGGATCCTGGAATGGCTTCTCCTCAGAGCTGCCACTACATCAGGTAATACAGGCAAACAACAGATGACAGTCAAGTTATAGAGGTGCCAGGATTTCCGTCAAGGGGGGCTTAGGGACAACAATTTGGTTGGAAAGAGGCCAGAGGGAGGCCTTGATGGCCCCATTTGCAATGAGGGCTACCCTAAACACACACCGCTAGCCAACCAGCTTCAACAAAAAGGTAATAGAAGCTCCTGGAGATTAGCTTACGATCAAGGTGCCAGCAGGGACTGTGTATGTGGAGAGCAGTCAGCCAATTGCCTTTTTTGTTGTTGTTGTTTTGTTTTTTGAAACAGGGTGTTCCCTGGATGTCCTGGAACTCACTCTGTAGACCAAGCTGGCCTTGAACTCAGAAATCCACCTACCTCTGCCTTCCAAGTCCTGGGATTAAAGGCGTGCGCCACCACCGCCCGGCCCAAACACCTTCTTGCTGAATCTTCATGTGACCTTTCCTAGCTGTGTGTAAGTGGACAGAGAGAAGGCAAGTCCTCTGTGCCTCTTATTATGGAAACAATTTCATTTTGAAAGCTTGTGCTTTTTGTAGCTTTGATCTTCGGCTCATTTTTTTTTGTCTGTTTGTTTTTTTTTTTATTGTAGCGTGTTGTATTATTATTTTCTTCTTAGATGAGTGTTTTCTGATAAGAGAGAGCAAGAAAAGGGTGTGGGTTTGGATGGGAAGAATCTGGGAAGAGTTGGTGAAGGAAAACCCATAATCAGAATATATTATATGAAAAAATATTTTTTTCAGTTACAAAACTAAAAAATTAAAAAACCCAAACCACCACCGCCGCCGCCACCGCCGCCGCCACCGCCGCCGCCACCGCCGCTGCCACCGCCGCCACCACCGCCGCCACCACCTCCACCTCCACCACCGCCGCCGCCACCGCAGCCGCCACCACCACCACCACCACCACCTCCACCTCCACCACCACCGCCGCCACCGCCGCCACCGCCGCCACCACCACCACCACCACCTCCACCTCCACCTCCATCACCACCTCCACCACCACCGCCGCCACCGCCGCCGCCGCTGCCGCCACCATCACCACCAAGCCCACCCTGACCAGAGCAGCTTATGGAGGAAAGGCCAGCTCTCACTCTCAGCGTGACTGCTAAAGGCAGTCAGGGCGTGTCTTGCCTACAGCGGGCTCTGGGAGCAGAGCCTAGCGGAGTCGTCAACGAGACCAGGAACTGATGGCAGCAGCCCCACAGCCCACACCAAGTAGCAGAGGATGACAGGGAGTTGCCAATCTTCCTGCTGCCTTCCCGCCCCCAAGCTCTTGGATTGCAGGCATACAGCACCAGGCTTCATCCCGTGAAGGGCTAAGGATGCAGGGCTTTGTGTGTGCTAGGGGAGTACTGAGTGTGGAGAGAAGATCTTGTCTATTGCATAGATGCATCTCCTGTCAATGAAAAAGCCATGGCTTTGACAGGAAATAGAAGGTGGAACACCAGGAGGGGAAAGGATTCTGGGAGGGAAGGAAGTGGGGTCATTCCCCAGGAAGATGTGACAAGCCAGAAGCATGGTACCTGAGCTTGGGTAACTAGCCATGTGGTGGAATGTGGGCTAGAATAGATGGGATATTTCTTTTTGTTTGTTTGTTTGTTTGTTTTTCGAGACAGGGTTTCTCTATGTAGCCCTGGCTATCCTGGAACTCACTCTGTAGACCAGGCTGGCCTTGAACTCAGAAATCCACCTGCCTCTGCCTCCCAAGTGCTGAGATTAAAGGTGTGTGCCACCACTGCCCAGCTTATGGCTAAGGTATAGTCTTATTTCTGTGAGCATGGGGCTGGGAGGAAGAACCGGGGCCTAACTTAAATACCTGAGTACCTGAGTAGTATCTGCAATGTGCGTGCGTGTCTGTGTGTGTGTGTGTTTGGTGTATGCCTGTGCATGAGTATATGGAGGTCATAAATCTTTGTCTGGTGTCTGCCTCTATCATCCCCCCACCCCACCCCTGGCTTTAGAAATGGAGTCGCCCCTTGAACTTGGAACTCAGATTTGCCAACACTTAATGGCCTGTGAGTCTTTGGATGTCCAATGGCAACTCATCCCCAAAGAAAATATTATGCTTTAAGATCTAGACTGAGCGTTGAGTCCCTATGAGTAATTGAGAACATGATGCATTAGGTAAGAGATCATCTAGAGTCTTAGCTAGCACTCACTGACATTAACCTGCAAAGATGTTGGAACAGGCACTCTGGAGATAGGGCATCATCAGGGAAGGCTCTGGTTGATGGACATGTTATCCAGTAAACCATTGACTTTGATGCTTAACTTCCTAAAGTCAGAACATTTCTCAAGAGGCGCTAGGGAAGCCAGCACCAAATCACACCCCAGTTCACACCACAGTTCACACAATGTCTCCATTTCTATAAGGAGTTGTAGGCATGGCACATGGTTCTGAATGAACCCTGCTGGGTAAGACCTGACAAAACCTCAACCAATCACGATGAAAGATCTTAGGAAAGTATTCTAGAATGCATTTCGAGGAAAAAAAAATAGTTATGTCAGTTCCCTATTAAAAACAACTAAAGGGAGACCTGGTGTCTACAAGAAAAAGTCATTTGGAGGTACAGAGTCAGAGGATATAAAGTCTGAATTGTGCAAGATGGTGAGTAAGTTCAGGGGAGCTGGGCGCCACTCGGGGATTACAGCTAACAGTACAGGATTGCATAATTCAGCTTTGCTGAGAGAGTGGATCACATGTCAACAATCTTACCAGAATAGCAATGGCACATGAGAGCAGCCCAGGGGAGGAGACGGATTCACTGATGGCCTAGAGAGTGATATGCATTCAAGTGTGCCTCAACCTTCCCAATCTGTATCCATTAAATGTGCCCAGTTTATGACACTTACATGCCAGCAACTGGTTTTAAGTCTTTAAAAGAATGTTATCATATTTATTTACATGTGTGGGTGCATGTTCCATGGTGTGCATGTTGACTTGTGGGAGTCTGTTATGTTCTTCCACCATGTGGAGCTCAAGGATAAACTTAAAGTTTTTAGGCTAGTCCATTCTGCCAGCTTGCTTTTAAGTTTGTTTTTTTGTTTTGTTTAATAATTTGGAAATCATGGTGAAATTGGCAGTCAAATGCATACAGAGAAATGGCAGGGTAGTCATGAAGGTGAGAACTAAGCGGTCTTCAAAACTGAGGATGCTGGAATTGTGCTCCTGAGCACACACTGATCCACACATGGCAGTGTTGGATGCTGTGTCTCAGAGGCTCTCCCCCGAGCTCGGGGGTGCAGTATCTCACTGTAAACGAAGCCTTTCATCACCTGATGCTAGTGTCTGGAGGCTTACTGCCTCTGTCTGCTAATCTAGGCCTAGAATGTTCTCAGCCTCTGAGGCTTACTGCTGAATAAGCTCACCCCTTCCTAGCTCCTTCAGATCTCTGGCTGTCTGGTTCAGCTCTGCTGTTCTGGCCCAAACTCTTCTCCAAGCTGACTGATTTAATCTGGCTTCTCTCTCAGCTTCTGATTTTTCGCTCTACTTGGCCTCAAACTCACCCTGGCAATCTGTTCTAATCCTCTGGTTCTGCCTCATTCTGTCTTCACCCGTGTCTAGCTCATTCTCTCTTTAACCTGTCTCTGTAAAGTCTTCTCATAAGACTGCAGTCTCTCTCTCTCTCTCTCTCTCTCTCTCTCTCTCTCTCTCTCTCTCTGCACTATCTTAAATAACTTCTCTTTTCTCTCCAGTCTCTGGGAGTTGGGCATAGCCTGTTCTCTCAAATCTTTCTCTGATTCGTCACTTTGTCTGCTCCTCAATTAGACCTCACTTTCAAACATGGCTGCTTCCTTCTACAAACTAACTTTACCTTCATTGTTTTGGAGTAAAGGTGTGTGCTAAGGCTCAGCCACACCACAACTAGAAACAGGTTTTTCCATTAAATAATATAATCTCGGGGTTCACAGTGTGATCAAACAGCCTGCAACATTTGACAATAAAGATGTGTATGAGTGAGCCTGAGGAGCAGGGTCAAGAGCGTCTCTCACTGCATCCTGCAGTCAGCTCCACTATGCTGCAGTTTGTGAAGGTTAACTTGATTGTCAACTCAACAGGTTTAGAGTTGTCTAAAGGACAAGCCTCCGGTCACAACTCTGAGGGAGTTTCTAGATCGAGTTGAAGTGGGAAAGCCTATGTATTGTAGGTGGCACCGTCTCTCAGGCTGGGGTCCCAGACTGGACACCAGGAGAAAGTGAGTACCACAGAATCACTCATCTCTGTGTGCGCAGGTGCAGTGTGTGCGCAGGTGCAGTGTATGCACAGGTGCCTTGTGCACAAGTACAGTGTGCGCACAGGGGCAGTGTGTACACAGGTGCAGCGTGTACACAGGGGCGGCGTGGGCACAGTCACAGTGTGTGCATAGATGCAGTGTGTGCACAGAAGCAGTGTGTACACAGTCACAGTGTGTGCATAGACGCAGCGTGCACAGGCACAATGTGTGCACAGGAGCAGCGCCGGCACAGTCGCAGTGTGTGCGCAGGCGCAGTGTGGCCAGCTGCCCTTCAAGCTCCTCCTACTGTGACGTCCCTACCCACCCTGAGGAACTGTGCCCTCAATTGTGAGTTTAATAAATCCTAATGTTGCTTTGTGTTTTATCACAACCGTAGGAGCACTAAGTAGGACAGTTAATTAGGCGTTGAGGATGATCGCTGGCTGCCAAGGCTCTCGTGACATAGCAGCAAATCTCCCTGGCTCCCGTTCACCCTCTTGAGGAGACACGGAAGAAATTCACCGGAGTGCATGAAAGGGACTCTTCATGGTGCATTCTAGAGCAGATGGGCAGCACCACACACTGAGAGAACAGCGGTGTTCACACTGGTCTGGGCCTAATGGAACGTCTCGCCCAACGTTTTGGCTAACAAGATAGTTCAAACAGTAGTTTGTTTGTTTGTTTGTTTGTTTATAACTAGAAAGACTTGAGTACCCCCTTGCCCCCACCAAAAAAAAAAAAGCCAGCCCAGGCTTTGGTTCAGCATTCCCAACGCCAGATGACCAACCTGCAAACAGGAAACAAGAACTTACTGGACAATTCACTTCAAATCAGCCCACTCTGGTTCTTCCGTGTGCCTGGTACATGTGCCAGATCATTTACTGTAAACATGGGTGGCAATTTGGCAATTTTTAAAAAAATAATTGTTTTTTTTTTTTTTCATCCAAGTACAGTCTTAGATTAGTTTGCCTCCTTAATCTAGCCTGGCACCGGTTGCTTTTATGGAACTCCTTTGAATTTTCCATCTGTAATGAGTCCATTATATTTGTTTGAAAGCCACTTAGACATGGCAATGCCAAAGTGCAAACACATCTGGCAAGTCAATGTGGTTTATAACTTTCTGCTGCAAAGCCATAATTGTGGCTTCTGATTGCATTATAACAACGTTCAGAGGAAGATGGGCCACGGCCACGTCTGCTGGTTGAGCAGGAAACATAGTCTCATGTTCCATGAATGGCCTTGAAGGAACTGCCCCTAGAGGCCTTGCAGGTGTGGCTGCTGTGTCACAAGTGTGTCAGTAGGTGGCAGAGAGGAGAGAGGCAGTGTCTGCACTCAGTGGCTAGTCAGGGAGCTAGCCTGAGAGGACCATCAGTCTGGCAATGTGTATGCCCAGACTGGCTCCCAGGGTGGGGAGCAAGCCTGAGACAGATGAACACCCCCCCTACCCCCCAAATGGAGCTGTGTGGTTGGCTGAAGTGAGGAGCAACTCTGAGATGACCACCAGCCTTGCCTCATGCAGGCTTGGTAAGGCAGGCAACCCAAGATGACCCCTGCCTGGTGCTGTAATACGTAGGTGGCATAGCACTCCTGAGACCACTCCTACGATGACCCCAGACACCCAGAGACCCCAGGCATCACTTAGAGGAGCAAGTGAGTGGTAGAGAAGTGGAAGAGAGAGAGAAACAGAAGGGTGTGGGCAATGAAGAGAGGCAGAGCTGGAGACTCGGGAGTAGTGAGGAACAGCCTGATGCGAGTAGAGAAGTGGAAGAGAAAGAGAAACAGAAAGGTGTGGGCACAATGAAGAGAGGCAGAGCTGGAGACTTGGGGGTAGTAGTGAGGAACAGCCTGATTCGAGTAGCCAGTGATGCCACCCGGGATCATGGTGGGGTCCTGATCTGTGCTGACACTGGGAGCCACATCTGGGTCTATGGTCCTGCAGCAGCTGGGATCCGTTATCACCAAGGGTCCTGGCATCCCTGGTCTAGGCTTTCCCCTGAGGACATTTTGATATCTGAGAACTGTGCAGAACTGGCCCCACCCTTTGCCTGGGCATGTTGGGGGAGAGCTGACCTCACCCCCAGCCAGCTGCAGTACGGGAGAGCGAACCCCACACATTGCCCATGGAGCACAGTAGAGCTGGCCCTGGTTGCAGGTTGCTGGTAAGCCAGCCCTGAGGGCATGGGAGAGCTGGCCCTGCCACTCATCGTGGATGAAGGAGAGATACCCTTCTAACCATTCTATCCCTTCACTCCTTGCCACCTGCCGCAGGTGGCAGTCTAGGCCCTGGAGTCGTGAGAGCGTGAGAGCTGTCCCTGTCCCTCACCAGCTGCAGCCCTCAGGAAAGCAGTCCCTGTACCTCCTCAGGGCAGCACAGAAGAGACGACCCTGTTGGAGGTGTGGGGAAGCTGGCCCTGCCACTCATCTGCTGTGCTGTGACATGGGCAGGGGAGAGAGGCGTCGCTTGCCCCTTGCCATTGTAGGCAGGCAGGACGGCTGACCCCAGGGTCATGAGAGCATAAGGGCTGGCCTTGCTCTTCAGCGGCAGCACTCAGGAGAGAGCCCTACCCCTTCCCTGAGCAGCGCAGCTGAGCGGGCCCTGGAAGTGGCGGCTGCCTGTGAGCTGGTCCTGAGGTATGAGAGAGCTGGCCCTGCCTTTTGTCTGCTGTGTAGTGGAGCAGATGACAGAGAGACGCCCTCCTCCCCTCCATCATCCCTCAACACCGATGGGCGGCAGGAAAGCTGGCCCCGGCCCTCACCAGCTACAACACTCAGGAGAGTGGGCCCTGCGCCTCACCTGGGCAGAAGGGTGGTTGGACGGGTTGCAGATGAGCCAGCCCTGAAGGGCTGAGAGTGGGACAGCTGACTCTGCCCCTTGCTATCTGTGGCTTTGGATGGGTCAGCTAGGGCAGGGCAGGAGAGCTCACCCCTGCGGTATGGGTATGGGAGACTTGGTGGGCTGACCAACTCAGACACCTCTCAGGCTCAGATCCAGGGCTTTGAATTGGCCAACTCCAACATCTACCCCATCAGCGAACTGCTGGAGTGCATAAAGGGTCCTACAGATCCAAAACTACAGGATCTCTGGTGACACAGGGCAACAACAGGATCTCAGAGAGGAATCCCAGTGAGGGCTCCATATTGCTAGAGTAGCAGAAGCCAGAGGCCTTGAAGTAGACACTAATGACTCGTGCAGTGAACGTCTGCAAGTAAAGAAGTGTGGACGAAAGCTTCCACAATGAGTTTTTTCTTTGTTGTGAGAGGGGGTTGCAAGGGTGGAGGGCAGGTATGAGGAGAGGGGGAGATGAGTGGGACTGGGGTGCATGATGTGAAATTCACAAAAACATTAATAAAAAGTAAATGGGGGGGGGGCGTTGAAGGAACACACACAACTCTCCTCCTTCCCTCAGGAATCCCTCGTCAGCCGCTAATTGTTTTTCAATCTGACTCCTGCTGTCCTCACAGCACTGGGAATACAACCCAGGAAAACTCTGCCAAGCTAGGGAAACTCTCTACACAGAGCTAAACCCCTAGGCAGATGCCTTTCTTTAAAGACAGGCCGGCCTCTAACTCACTGTGTAGCCAAGAGTGACCTTGGACTTCTGCTTCTGTGTGTCCCCACTGCCTGAGAAGACTACAGGGACGCATAGACACTCCTGATTGTGCGAGCGCTCTACCAACTGGGCTGCATCTTGTCTCAGCCAGAGTTCTTGACTCGAGCGAAGCCGATGATGTAATATTATTTGTGTATTTTTTTAAATTTAGCAGGCAGGTGCACGTGTGTTACAGCGTGTTATGGCAGTTGGAAGACACTGCTGTCCATGCGGGGTCTCTTGTTCCTTCTGTCGCTGCACTGTGTATGATCTACTTGACAGAGGCTGGGTGACAGCTGCATGACACGTTCTTTCACTGAGCTCTCGTGGACGGGCCCACACCCAATGTTTGTGTCTTCCTTGCCCATCCAGGAAAATGACCATGCTCTGTCCAGGTGCCACCCACCCAGGGGGGTGGCTGAAGCCCTGCCCATCTCTGACTCTAGCTTTGTTAGTTATTGACTTTGACTGTCTGCTGGCTGTTAGTGACTTGGCCGGTCTCTGACCCTGCAAGTGTCTCAGCACTATTAATTAACTAACCTCTCTGTCTCCACAGCTACTGAGAAGTAGCTTTAGTTCTTCGTTAGTTAACTCCTTGTCTGGGGCATGGTCTGGGGTCTCTTTCTAAAACAGGCCAAGGCTTTCTTAGACACTGCCTTCACTCTGTTCATTACTAGCTGCACTAGGAACAAGGACATAGAAAGGGGGAAGGGCCGTGTGTGTGTGTGTGTGTGTGTGTGTGTGTGTGTGTACACGCAAATGCGCTCAAGGGCTGTGGGAAGGGTCAGAGCCCAGTCCTGATGTTTTT
>JADRCD010121320.1:0-24350 GCA_019843815.1 Montemys delectorum
TTTTTTGTTTCCTCTTTAAGGGCTTGTACCTCTTTATCTGTTTTCTCCTGTATTTCTTTAAGGGAGTTATTCATGTCCTTCTTAAGTTCCTCTATCAGCATTGTGAGATGTGTCTTTAGATCCAAATCTTGCTTTTCTGGTGTTTTGGGATATCCAGGGCTTGCTGAGGTGGGAGTACTAGGTTCTGGTGAAGCCAAGCAGTCTTGGTTTCTGTTGGTAGGATTCTTGCATTTGCCTTTTGCCATCTCTTGATCTCTGGTGTTAGAAGTTCTTGGTGTCTTAGAGCTTGACCTTTCCTTGCTGCCCTGCAACTCCCCTTCCACTCCTGAGGTCTTTGCCTCCCAGCTGGTCTGGCCTGAGTCCTTGGACTGAAGTCAGCCCTGAGTCCTTGGGCTGAAGTCTGCCCTGGAGGGAAGCTCTCACCTGAGTCCTTGGTCTGAAGTTTGCCCTGGAGGGAAGCTCTCCCCTGAGTCCTTGGGCTGAAGTCTGTCCTGGAGGGAAGCTCTCCACTAGCAGGCAGGGGGCAGAGGTGGTTGCTGATCCAGCTCTGTCACTCAGCAGCTGAGTAGCTCCTGTCCCTGCAGTCCCTCAGGTATGGAGAATTTTCAACAAGTTTGTAAAAAATAGTAAAATGTTAAGTCACATAAAATTGAGTAGAAATTCAACTTCATTTGATTTTGAAGCAGCAACAGAAAACCAGGGAGGCAGACCACACACAGTTCTGAAGAGAAAAGACCTAGCTCTGAAGTCATTGCCCTGGTGACCTCACAAGCTCTTCCTGATACAGCAGGCAGGTCATTTTCTTCTTTTACACAGGAACGTCATCTTTGACTTTTCCCTGACACTTGGAGGAAGCAAATGATAAATACACAAACAAAGCTCACAATCTTTGAGCTCTCCCTTCCCATACCTGTTTGTTGATCTTCTTAGTGTAAGAAGTACACTGCTACCTCCACTAGCCTCATACTACAAAATGCCCTTGACTTTAAGATGGAGGTGTCAGTCAACAGATGAATAAGTAAATTAACCAATCGTATAACAAAGTCAACAAAACATCTCAAAAGATCATTCACCTTCCACCAAGAGGGAGTCAATCCGTCCATGTTGCAAAGTTCATTCAATATATCAAATAATTAAACCTAAGTATATAAATCACATGGCAAACATGATAGATGCAGAAAAACTACCTGATGATACCCCTTCATTATCCAAAAACACTTAATATTAAAAGAAACATACTCCAGAGAAAGTTCCTACTTTAGGCAGGAATGTGGATTCAGGAATTGAACCACCTTACTAGCACACCAAACTTGGTCAGCTGCTTTTCTTATACAGCCCAGGCTCACCAAGCCAGGACTGGCACTGTCCATAATGGATTGTCTCTATTATATCAATTAGCAATAAAGAAAATGACCCCATTGACATGCACACACACACTAGTCTAATGGAGGCATTGCCTCATCTCCAATTTCCTGCTCCCATTTGTCAAGGTATGAGTCAAGTTGACAAAAAGTAACCAGCACAGAAGGGGCCAATATTAAAAATCTGCATACAGAAAAGAAAGTGGTACTTGTTTTAAACATAGTACACATAGAACTGCACTTCATTGCAACTCAGTCCCCCAGGAAATCAGATGCAAAGAACAATACTCTTTTCCTAGGTTGCTAAATATGTCTGAGGCATCTAGCTGGCTTTGATTTAGATACCTGTTTACTAATTAAAAGGGTAGAAATTCATTTCTGTGTTTAAAACATTTTACAGTGCATAAACACCACTCGGCTTTAAACATAACTTTAAAAAAAAAGACTCACTTAGTACAGAATACCTATGATACAGTCCCCGGAACACAAAAAGGTCAACAAGCTGAAGTGCCAAAGTGAAGATGCCTCAGTCCCACATGGGAGGGAAAAGAAAGAAATCACAAGTGGGGAGGAAGGGAGGGAATGTGAATGGGAGGTGACAAGTTGGGGGAGAAGGGAACCTGATCTGGGTGAGAAGAAAGGACTGAAGCCCTGAGGGCCAGCAGAAAGAATGGAAACAGGCAACCTGGGGAGGTAGGAGGTTGGGGGGACCCTCCAGAATGCACCAGAGACCTGGGAGGTGAGAGACTCTCAGGACTCAAAGGAAGGGACCTTAGATGAAATGCCCTACAGTAGGGAGAGGGAACTTAGAGAGCCCACCTACAGCAGGAAGACAGGGCATCAAATGAGGGAAGGGGAGCCATTCCATAGTCACAACTCTGACCCATAATTGTTCTTATCTGAAAGAATTACAGGGATGGAAATTGAGAGGAATCTGAGGAAAATAAGGTCCAATGACAGGCCTAGAGAAGGGATCCAGCTCAAGGGGAGGTCCCAAGGCCTGACACTGAGCCTACGGAGCACTCACAAAAACGGACCAATCATGACTGCCCTTCTGAAGACCCAACAAGCAGCTGAATCAGATGCAGATATTTGCATCCAACCAACAGACAGAAGCTGCCAATCCCGGTGGTTAGGGAAAAGCTGGCAGGAGGAAGGTGACCCTATAGGAGGACCCGCAGTCTTAATTAACCTGAACCCCTGAGATCTCCCAAACACTGGATGACTAGCAAGGCAGCATACACAAGCTGATATGAGGCTCCCAACACATATATAGCAGAGAACTGCTGGGTCTGGGTTTAGTGAGAGAAGATTAATCTAACCCTCAAGAGACTGGAGGCCCCAGGCAGTTTAGAGGTCAGGTCGGGTGGGGTTGGGGACATTCACATGGAGACAGGGGGTTGGAGAGGCAGTATGGGATATGGAGCAGGAGGAGAGTGGATGGGGGGGATTATGGAGTGTAAAAATAAATTTAAAAAGAAGTAAAGAAATGTTAAGATTAATACATTAATTAAATTCATTAATAATTTAATATACATATAGTGATATCAAATTTAGTAATAAAATGGTAGTCAAGATATTTTAGTTTCTCTTGGACTTGAAAATAGAATCTACTGCCACTTCTGTGATGAAATAAAATTACAATACATAATTTATCCACCACAGCAGAACAAAATAGAACTATGACATTAGTGACTTTAGAGATGGATCATAGGTAATGGCACATTTCACCAAGCTGAGGACCTGACTTGGATTTCTGAAATCTACATAGTGCACAGAGAAAACCAACTCCTGAATGCTATACAGCGATATGTAGGTAAGCATGTGCTGGCTATCACATACACACACACACACACACACACACACACACACACACACACGATAAATAAGTAGATACAAAATTTAAAAGATAAACTATTTCTTGTTAAAAAGCAGGAACTTAGTAAAAATCATACTTTAAAAAATTTTATTGAAAATAGATTTCTCCTTCATGGAATGAATCCTGACTTGTTTCCCCTCCTCCACTCTTCTCAGCCCATACTTTCTTCTCATCCAGATCAACTCTCCCTCTATTTTCTCTTGAGAAAAGTACAGACCTTCAACGGAGAACAGCCAAACAGGATAAAACAAGACCCAATAAGACAAGTAAAAAGCCCTCATATTAAATCTAGGCAAGGCAAACCAGTAAGAGGAAAACAATCTCAAGAACAGGCAAGAAAGTCAGAGAACCGCCTGCTTCCAATGTTCAGAGTCGTACAAAAACATCAACCCAACAACCATAACATATTCACAGAAGAGTGGGTACAGACCCATGCAGCCCCAGCCTAGTGTTTGGAAATGCCTATGGAGGAAGACCTGGAATTGGATTGCATTTATAAGATGCAATGTGGGTGTTGGGACCAAACTGGATCTTTTACAAGTTATTTTAGTTATTTAAATTTAAAATTTAAAATATTTCAAAACATAGCCTTAGAAATATCACAGAAGAGGAGGCAGGAAATCTGTTGTCAGATGGCTTGTACCTTTTAGAAATGACTTCCATTGAAGGCACACTCATGACACCTCAAAAAATATGGCTGTCTAAATAAGACCTAAACAATAGCAACAACAATAAATATGATAACTTGAAATAGAAAGATTTCACCAGGCCTCACCCCTAGGTGAGGAACTTCAGGCAAAGAATGATTGCTGAAACAAGGAGAATTAATGATTCCCAGGGATGAACCCTTTAATTGGTAAACGTATATCAAGAGGTCTGCCCTGATTTGTATATACACAGATAACAAAAATGGACTCAGTAGATTATATATTGATGTGTTTATACACACAAATATTTAACTATAATAATCAAGTAAAAATTATATTTTGGTATATATCATAATTCAATTTTAATTTTCCTGTAAATTTAAAAATTATTTTAATGAAATTATTAGTTAATTATTAATTGAAAAGTCAATATTTAAAATTTAATCAATCATTGACTATGTATTCACCCACTGTTTTGTCTTAAGTAATGGTTAAGCTTAATGAATTCTCTGATTTATAGGTTTTTTTTTAATAAAATAGAAATTTAGATGTTTCTGTTTCACTTCCCCTCTATTTCCAGGAGCTCGATTACACTTACATTTGATGCCTATAGTTGCCCCACCAAGGACTAAAACTTTGTTTTGTGACTGCTATCTGTATATATGTTTCATTTTATATATATATTCTGCAATTGAGCATGCAATGTCTAAAATTTTGCTTTCTGGTATATTTCCTTCCATTTTTGTATTTTTTTTATACTATGTGATGTGGTTTTCAACTTAGAAGTACAATTCACATTTTACTTTTGTGTTCTATATTCTTTTTTATCTCTATTTATTTATTTATTTATTTATTTATTTATTTATTTATTTTAAACTCCAGATTTTATTCCTCCCCTAGTCCACCCTCTGACTGCTTCACATCCTATTTCTCCTCCATGGCCCCTGTTTCCATTAAGATGTCCCTATTCCCCACCCTCCACCCCACCAGACCTCTAAACTCCCTGGCGCATCCATCTTCTCTGATTGAACACAGACTTGGCAGTCCTCTGCTGTATATGTGTTGGGGGCTTCATATCAGCTGGTGTGTGCTGCCTTTATGGTGCTCCAGTGTTTTAGAGATCTTGGGGATCCAGATTAATTAAGACTACTGGTCCTCCTACAGAGTTGCCCTCCTCCACAGCTTCTTCCAGCTTTTCCCTAACTGCAGGGGTCACTGTTCTGTATTTCTAATTAACACATTAAATCTTTAGTAAGTAGTTAGAATATATAGAATGAGTTATGATAACTTTATAGTGTTGCTTACCTACAGTTTCAATAATGTCTGTCATATAAAGGTTTATGGTAAATAATTAGCACTTCTATTTTTTTTATTCTAGTTTTTCTGATTCTTTGCAGAATAGATGAATTCATTCTTTCCTTTCTTCTTTCAGACTTTGATATTTATTTTAGTTTTTTTTTTCCTGAGGCAAGGATTCATGTAGCTCATTTTAGCTTTAAGTTCACTGTATATTTGATGATGGCCTATTCCTGCCTCTGCCTCTAGAATGCTGGAATTTTAGGTTCTTGCCGGGACACACAGCACATGTCTGCTGAATATCAACTGAACAGAAATTATTAGAAAATTAAACTCATGGACTTTATACTTTTATTCAACTATTTCTACATACTTTTCTAGCAGTAAGCTAAGTTCCCTAGAAATAATTTGATTTAACAAGCTCTGTCTGTGTGGTCTAGAACTATCAGGAACTTGGTGCTATATTTGACCTAAGGCACAACTCATGAATTCTTTAAGTGCTTGCTTCCTGGGTTGTGAACTCTTTGTTCTGAATAGCAGGGAAAGTATTATTCCAAGTGCTCTGTGTAATCCAGGGACTGTGCCAGGCAAACTTTACCTTGATTTTTCCACTTCCACAGTAAATTTTCTCATATCTGCTCTGGAATACCATAGAATAGGAATTAATGGTAGACTAGATACTGGAAAGAAAACATTGTAAACTCTGGGGACACAGATGAAGGCTGGAGTAAGAACTTCTGCTGGTGCCCTCTTTTCCCCTCGGTAGATCTTTCCAAGTAATGTGTGCTTTGAACTCTCACTGTCTGAGCCTCCACAGACTCTCTGTTCAATTTCAATTTAGGAAAACTGCTTTGTTATCCCTTTGAGATGGTCTACAAACTGTCTAATCCATTCCCTGCAGAGACATAGATTACACATGGGTGATTGCCTTTTCTGAGGGTCACTGCCCTTTCTTCCCTGATGTCTACATTTTCGAAGAGATTTCCAAAATATAGATGAATATATTTAGTCTCTGTTTTCTTAGCTGCTTCCTTACAAGCAGAAATCTAACATCTAAACTAGAAACTTGAGCAATGTATGAAATTGAAGTTCTATTATCATAAAAACAACCATTTTGTAAACAGTGGAAAGACATGTTATCACCATTAAAACATAGCTGATCAAAATGTATGCACCTCACTGATTCTGAGACATAGTTTTAATTTCAAGATTTTACTGTATGGTTAGTGTATAAATAATATCTGGCAATAGTTAAAAAATCACTCTAGAATTTAAACTATGCTCCTTCTGATAATACTACTTTTTAGGTAAATATTTCCAAATACAACATAGATAGCTACATTTTATGTTAAAAAGATAATAGATATTGTAATAATAATAATAATAGTAAATTGAGAACAATAATTATATTTTAATTAGTTAACATTTTAGAAAATCAGTAATTCCTAAATTTTTAACACAAAATATTTATGTACAAGAATATCATGTATTTATATTAAAAATGGTTCTTTCTATGTAATTGGTTTGGGGAATTTGTTCCCAAAACTGTTCAGTATATAACTTGCAATTTATTCATCTGAGTATTAGTGATCTTAAAACATTAGTTCAGAAGTGTGATGTTGAGTCTGCCTATATTTAAAATAGTGATTCACTAACTAGTATGTTGGTTGTCTAGATAGAAGAATTATTCTGTAAATTGGCAGTGATGAGAGTTAAAGAAAGATAAGATCCTGCTACTTGTTTCTTTATAATAGCAATGTTGGCATTTTAATATAGTATTGGTACCAAGGTAAAGCCATGTTCAAATGCCACTTACAAATGTATGTTTCCAGGAATGAGCATGCGTAATCTACTGATGATCTGAAAACTGAAAGTTTCACTTAGCTGTTTAATAATTTATGTTCTAATGTTAAAACTGGGAAAGGAGAAATTTACATGTAAATAAAGAAACTATCTAATAAAAAAATAAAATTTATATTGAGAAAAAACCAAAAAAACAAAAAATTCATATTATAAAATATACAATTTGAGAGAGCAAAATAACATAATTCTATACCATGAAATTCTAGATAGCTCTTCAAATATCTTCAATAAATATGTATGGTTAGCTATGACATAGAAACATTTCATTGTACAGTTGATTTAAAATAATGACTTATGATATGCCATATATTATTATTTAGTCTTAAGTAGGCTTTCAGATTAGTGCACAGTTCTTATCTATGTTGATTCTCGCTGTTTTTTTTTTCAACAAAGTAAAGATGTAACAGTTAAAGTGTATGCTTTCCACCAACCTTAAATATGAATTTATTAAAATAATGAGGGCCAGAAAAATAAACAGGAGGAAAAACAACTTCAGAAGTATTAGACAGAAATGGGAAAACCACCTAATAATTTAAGATGAAGAAGAGTCAAGGCTAGCTAGGGAGAGTGGGAAATATAGATATCGTCAGTATGAAACCATCTGACTTTAATATTGCTTTTTAATTTTTTATTTTTCTTATTCTGAAAAATAATGGCCTTCATTAAGACATTTGCAGCAATGCATATTTTGTTTTATCAACTCTCCTCCTGCATGGATCTCCCCTCATCTCTGTCTGCCTGACTGCAACTCTCTTCCATAACTAGTCACCTTTTGATTTTAGGCTATGTACATTCCATTAAAAGCACTCATTTCTAGGGATCTAACTTCCCCAAAACCTTTTTATTCATATTACATCCTATCATAAACAAATGCATATATATGTATTAAAATTAAAATCTAGAATATGCATATAAGAAAAAAGCAGCATGGTTTTCTGAATCAGAGTTATTTCAATGAGTACAATAATAGTAAATTCTATCCATTTTCATGCAAATTTATGATTTTATTTTTTTATGGATGAATAAAACTTCATTGTGCATTATATAATGTATTCTTCATTTGTTAATCTATTGATGGATATATAAAATATAAAGTTGTTCCACATTTTAGAACTTTTAATAATGTAGCAATAAACATGGATATTTAAGAATCTCTCTGGTACACCAAAGTATTACTCTGGTACAGCATGGACTTCTCTGGCATAATCTGAGAAGTAGACACACAAGGTCGTGTAATGGCTTCACTTTTTGGTTCGCAGACAAACTTCATTATTGGTTTCCATAGTGTCTCAAATAGTTTATATCCCCTTAGCAGCAGGTACAGTTCCCTTTGTCCCCACTATCCTCAGCATTTTGCCTCTTTTCTTAGTGATTCGCATTCTGACATCCTGATTAGCGTTGGAATAAGTGGAATGAATCTCTTTCTGTTTTCAATTTTCATTGACCTAGTGGCTAAGAATATGGAATATTTCCAAAAATGTATTTACATTTGTTATCCTTTTGGGATCTGTATATAAAGTTTATTAGTTCTGACTAGAACTAATATTTTATTATTATCATATATCATATTATATATAACATTATAATATATTATTATTATAATAAACTAACAGTTTGTTATTATAAACTATTATAGTTGTTTTCAGTTTAGGTTCTTTGGGGAGCTTTTCTTTGCTGTTAATTTCACAACTAGTTATAATTCTGTATGTAATTCTCTGTCTAACATATCATCGCATTTGCCTTTTTTTCTATCCATTCATTTTGTCAATAGTAGCTTTTACTATATAGAAGATTTTTAATTTCACAAAGCTTAATTTGTTAACTCTTGGGGATATTTCCTATGATAATGTATAGTAGGCTTTTGAACTATAGCTAAACTATCTCACAAAAGTATTACTAAGAATACTTTACGTGCTAAAACTATCATGGGTAAAACGTGTCTGTGGATCCGGTTTAAATTCCTATACAATGTAACCAAGCATTAAAATTTTACTGTCAGACTATTTAACTTTTTAAAAAATATATTTTATTTATTTATATTTCAGCTTCTATAAATATTTCTGCTTTCTGTGTACATCACAATTTCAGTTTTTGCACTTACTAATTCAAACCAAGTGGAGGTCAGGCTGATTCCTGCTAATCTGTTTGGGATAGTTCCATAGGCAGAAAATAGGTTCCATTCAATGCATCAGTCCTTTTGTGTTATTCTCCTCAGATACCTCATAACAACTGAAGCCATGCTCAGAAGTCACTACACACTGAAGTATTTTCCTCTCTTAGTTTCAATATTTAGTTTTTATATTAAGGTTTGATCCTTCTGAATTACTCATCTGAAAGATGATAGATATGGAGTTCATGGGATTCATTTGCATATGGCTAAGCAATCTTATTAACACTGCTTTGTTAAGAGGTTTTTAGCTGGTTTAGGTTGTTGTCTCTATGAAAAAGTAGGTAACAGTAAATTTGAGTTTATTTCTAAGTTCTTTATTCAACTTCATCATTCTATATATATGTACTGTTGTCAATACCATACCATCTTGACACTCTGGTACTCAATCAGATTGTGAGGTCGAGGATTGTAGTATATCTAGCATCTTTTTTTTTCTGTTTAGTAATGATTGGAAATTGAGGGATTTTGGGTTTTTATATGAGGTTTAATGTTTTTGCTAGTTCTGAGAATGTCAAAATCTTAGGGGAATTGCATTGGCTCTCACATACTCATAATTTTTTGGTAATATAGTAAGTTTTCCAAAATTAATTCACTCAAGAGTTAAACAGAAGGACTTCATATTATCTAGCATAGTTTTCAAGTCCTTTCTTCAGTTTCTCAACAGTTTCCCTGTACAGCTTTTATCACCTTGTTTAGATTCACAACTAAATTTCCTATTTCTTTCTAAGCAACTTAAAGTGAGTTAGTTTCCTAACTTCTCAGGTCTCTTTATTGATACATAGTGCAGTTACGAGGATGTGAGATGATCTGGCATACTGCAATTTGTTTGAAGTGTTTATAATATCAAAGAAACTTTCTGATAGAGTAGTTTTTTTAGGTAAGAAAGAATGGAATCAACAAACAATGCTAGCTTACATTCTTCCTTTCCTTTATGTATCCATTTGATTTCTATTTCTGATATCTGTAGTAAAATCTTCATATATATATATGAAGATTTTATATATATACAAAATCATATATATATACATATATATACATATATATATATATATATATATATATATATATATATATATTCACTATGTGCCGCCGCAGGCCGGCCGCCGATCTGGGCCTCCCTCAACCCATGGGAGAAATGGAGTCCTAGTCAGGTCGACAAGGCTTTTACCCTCAATTCTACAGACATAACTGGTATAGACGAGTGTGCGTGGCAACTATGTATATTCACAATCTCATTTTCTGTTTTAGAATATGTGCTCCTAGTTTTGTCTCATTTAGTATAATGGTAGCTATAGATTTTTTAAAATATAACTTCTGTTATGTTAAGATAGGATTAAATACGCACTGAACACCATCACAACTAATTAATTCAAGTAAACGACTACTGTACCAATGACACAGATCAACTCCATTACCGTAATAGAGGACTAGTTTAGATTGCCGTCTCACCAATATATATGAAATGCAAGTAAAAATTGAACAAACTACTCAAAAATAGATAACATATATTTGATCTATAGGATCAAATGAACTAAAAACATTCCATCTAAAAGTCTGTCACTATGTATTGACAATCTACTAAAATGGATTATATTTTATATAAACAAATATTTTATATTAACAAATACAAAAATTATGATAATTCTATCCAGATTGTCTAATCAAAATGGCATAAAATATCAATAGAAACAGATAAGCTGGAACATTACCAAAATAAACTCTATGAAAATGTTAAATAGCAAATATTAAAAAAGAGGTAAGCTTCAAAACATGTGCAAGCTCATGTATGTTATTTAATCAACTATTGAGTACTCACTGGCTCATCAAAGAGGTCAAAAGGAAAAAAAAATTAAATTTCTTGGATAAAATGAATGTGAAAAAGCAATATACCAAAATATGGGACATTGAATATAAATGGGCCTCAGTCAAAAATTTATAATAATAATTCTTTTGCATTTTTCCTTTTATTGGATTCTTTTAATTTACATTTCAAATTTTACTCCCTTTCCTGGTTTCCCCTCCAGAAATCCCATATCCCATCTCCCCTATATGAGGATGCTCTTCCACCCACTCCTACCTTCCAGCCCTGGCATTCCCCTACACTGGGTCATGGAACTCCCCCTCAGGGCCCAGGGTCTCCTCCCACTGATGTCCAACAAGGCTATCTTCTGTTACATATGTGCCTGGAACTGTGGGTCTCTCCATGTGTACTCTTTGGTTGGTGTTCCAGTCTCTAGAAGCTCCAGGGATCTGGCTGGTTGACACTGTTGCTTGCTCCATGGGGCAATAAACCCCCCTCATCTCATTCAGTCCCTTATCCAACTCCTCCATCAGGGACCCCACACTCATTTCAGCAGTTGGCTGCAAGCATCCGTTTCTGTATTTGGCAGGCTCTGGCAAAACCTTTCAGGCAACAGGATCATATCAGGGTCCTGTCAATTCTTAATAATAATTTTCAAAACCAACTCAGGGTCAGTGAACTGGCTCAACAGAAATAATTGCTTATTACTAACCTGGATGACAAGAATTTGAATTCCCAGAAATAAATAGTAGAAAGGGCAACTCAACTCCAGCAACATGTTCTTACACTTTGATCTGCTGTGGCACAGACACACACTCACACACACACATGCACACATGCAAACACACATGATAAAGTATAATTAATATTTATTTTAAAATTACTGAACTCAAATAAACAACCAAGTGATATATATCAAAATCTTAGAAAAAAAATGGTAAGCCAAACAGAACCATTAGATGGAAGTCAGTGATGAAAACATTAGAGAAATTAATTGCACTGGATAGTTTTGTGTGTGAATTTGACACACCACAGAGTATCAGAGAGGAAGGAGCCTCAGCTGAAGAAATGCTTTAATGAGATTCAGCCTTAAGGTATCTTCTCTATTAATGATAAATGGGAATGGTCCAGCTCATGGTGTGTGGTACCATTCCTGGGCTGGTAGTCCTGGGTTCTACAAGAAGCAGGCTGTACAAGCTGTGGGAAGCAGGCCAGTAAACAGCATTTACTAGCCTGCTTCCCCTGCCATCTCTCCCTCATGTCCTCTGCATTAGCTCCTGCCTTCAGACTCCAGCTCTTCTTGAGGCCCTGTCCTAACTTCTTCCAATGATAGGCTATAATCTGAAAGTGTAAGCCAAGTAAAGCCTTTTCTCCCCAATTTTCTTTGTGTTCATGGTGTTTTGTCATGCTAATAAAAATGCAAATGAAGACATTAATGAAATGAAAACAAAATGAAAAACCCAAAGAATCAATAAAAGGGGAATACCAGGTTGACTGCTTGCCCATGGACCACCTCCACTCTCCTGGTGAACCATATCTGATACTATTGTTTCCCAATTTACCTCCCCTCCTCATCACTATATCCTATAGCCAACTCCTGTGGAGAGTCCCTGCTCTACAAGAGGCCACAGCAGCCAAGAGAACTCTAGGCAGGCCACCTACCTACAGACCTCCCCACTTCATTGGTTCCCTCTAACAATATCCCCAACTGCCCCATGCCTTGCTCATCATCATGTAACAGCCTTCTACCTCAAATAAAATGGAAGAAAACTCAAGGCAATTCCACTAAAATCGGTAACAAGGAAGGCTGTCCACTCTCTTTATCTATTCAATATAGTGCTTGAACTTTTAGCTAGAGTAAAGGGATCTTGGAAGATCTAGGAGATTCAATTTGGAGCAAAAGTAGTCAAGGTATAATTTGCAGAGGATATGATAATGTACTTAAGTAACCCCAAAAATTCTACTAGGCAATATCTACAGCTGATAAACATCTCCATTGAAGTGGCTAGACCTATTAATTAAAATTAAGTAGCCTTCCTACATATAAAAGGCAAATGTGATAAAAAATAAATAAATCAGAGAAACATCTTTTATAATAACCACAAGTTATATGAAATATGTTGGGGAAACTCTAACTAAGCAAATAAGTCTTGTATGACAAAAATATCAACTCTTTGAAGGAAAAAATGAGGGAGATAGCAGAGAATCTCAAGAACCGCCATGCGCATGATTGATAGAATAACATAGTAAAAATGAACATGTTTTCAAGAGGAATCTAAAGATTCAATGCAATTCCCATCAAAGTTTCAACACAATTATTTACAGACCTTAAAAGGACTATACTCAACTTCATATGAAAACAGCAAAAACCTCAGGATAAAAAAAAAAAAAAATCTAGTACAATGAAATAGCACCCAGAGGTAAGTAACCCAATCCCTGATTACAAGCTCTACTGCAAAGCTATAGAGACTGAAGTGGCAGTCACAGAGCCTGCATGCGTCTACACTAGGTCCTCTGCATATGTGTTATGGTTGTTTATCTTGGTGCTCTTATGGGACTTTTTAAAATTGGAAATGAGATGGTCTCTGACTCTTTTGCCTTCTGGAATATTTTTTTCTACTATTTGGGTTACCTCATCCAGCCTTCTTATGAGGGTTTGTGTCTAGTCTTATTTCACTTTGTTTTGCTGTGTTTGATTGATAATCCTGAGAGGCCTGTTTTTTTTTTGTTTGTTTGTTTGTTTGTTTCTTTGTTTTTGAAGAAAAAGAGAAGAGGATGAATCTGGGAGAGAGCAAAGATGGAGGGGAGAGAATTGGAGGAAAGGATGGATGGAAAATTATAGTCTGCATATATTGCATGAGAAAAGAATAAAAATATTACTTAAAAAATAATTCAATGTTTAATGGTTTCCTCCTATTTCTTCCAATTAGATGTCATACAGTTCTAAAATGTTTCATTTGTACCAGAATATTTATGTAAGCTTAGTCTCAAGACAAAAATGTTGGGTAATAAAACGTTTTTAATGGTTTCCATATTGCATATGCTTGCTAGAAAAATGCATTAAGTTGATTTCAGAATTATAAAATTGTAAATTAAGTCAACAAAAAACACTCTCAGCTACTATTTTCATCCAAAAGCTTATTAATGAAGCAACTGAAATGCAATGGTAACCTAGTCTCTTCTACAGATTCTGTTAATCCTCCTAAAATATTTCCAATTTGAAGTGGTATAGGCACTATACGGAATAGAACCAAATCAGCATATGTATGTGAACATCCTTAAAAGTGAAGAAAATCAATATTCTTATTCTTGGCTTCAACGTCTAGCTAGCCTGACCTCTTGTGAGAAAATGACTGTTCAAAGAAATAGTTTCTATGTTTTCACAAAAGACTCCCAACTCATTGCCTTCAAGTAACTAATGCCAATCAATAGCCTTGACTTTGCATGAATACAGTAAATGTTAACATGCTATATGAAACAAAAGCAAATAAATATTTTTTTCCTGTTTGATGTATGTATAGTTGTAAAATATACAGGGAAACGTTTTAATTTGATTCTTGAACTATCAAAATGTTTGGTATTGCTTTTAACTGATCATGTAAGAAGGTTTGCATTTTGTTCTCATGAATTAAAATATAGTTGTGAACTCGGAATTATGAATGGATGTCAGTTACTAGGCAGAAGGATTTCAGAAAAGAAAATAGAGAATTCTATTCATCATTGGCACATTCCTCTAGTTTTCTATAAACTATATGAGTACTAATTGCTAATTATTCATATAATCACAGTTTGTGGTTGTATTGGATTCTACTATAACCTTCATAGGTAATGACTATTAATAAAAATAAAGGTGCTTTTATCACACCATGAGGACTATTTATAGAATATGCTCAGAATTGGCAGCCCTTTAATAAAGATGAAAATTGCAAGTCATACTATCAAGTCAGATTTTATTCTAACAGAAAAATGTCATTTGCACATGTCAGCTGACTGATATATTATTACATTTTATTAAGTTATCAATCAATTTCTCAAATTGTCTGCTGTACTCCACTGAGGGTTTCAGCAGTTCCTTTACCATGGTTTACATTTCCGTGTGGATGGCCTCTCAGGTAGCTTTTCTTTTATATCACAGCACTATACAAAGTTTTTCATAAAACTTCAAAGAGTAATTCTATGTTATTTACCTCAGGAAACCTCTCAATCTAGCTAAATGAGAAATTTAGTAGAATCAAGGGAAACTATTTTAATTGGGTACCTTTTGATATTACTTTTCTGTTATTGTAGAATGTCATGTGATAATATGGGTAAATTTATTGTTTTTCCTGAAAGGCAGATAGTATATAATTTGTAATGCCAGCTATGTTTTTATTTTGTAAATATTAACAATGTTTCATGTCTCACACAACATAGTCTGATAGTGATGATAGTGATGGAAATTGGTGGACCACGGGGCTTTTCTGTTTCTATATATAACAGTTACATTTTGAATGAATTATCTTCTAATTTTACAACACATGCAATCACAACTTACTATAATTACTTCCCTTGGCTTCTACACAGTATAATAAAGTTTTTGTTAATGAATAAGAACCACTTTAATTGTTTCATTATACCACTGCTTTGTTGGATTCTAGAGAAAGATAATGCTTCCTTAATTAAAAGACAAGCATTTTCAGTGGCTACAAAAAAGCACAATTTCCCCAAAGCATTAAAACACCTAAAAACAAATTCATATTATTTGGATATTTTTTCTAAAGCACATGCTTCATTGGAATATGTACAGTATAATATGTTCTCTATAGACATGCTGCCTCTCTTTGGTGGGCCTACTTTCCTTGGTCCATGAATTTAATTTCCATACAACAATTCTGATTCTGCAAGATTTAGTTTCAGAGTCATTTGTACATGCCTCCTGCTACACACTCTTCAATGAGCACTGTACAAACAGAAATAGAGGAAGCTTAGCCTCTCATATGATTATGGGATTAACATTCTCTCAAATCCCATTTGCTGGTAAGCTCAAGAGATTATCAGGGTTTCCAATATTTCTGAATTGTGTAGTATGCAGAATGAGTTTTTCCTATAATACATAAAGAACTGTTAATTTGTGTTCCTTGTTTTATCTTTAATGTAACTTTTTATTCCTATTAAGTATTCACTTATAGCAAACCACTTAGTAGTATGGTTTTCCCAGAAAGCTGGGATGAGATTTTTGTTACCACAAGAGGTGATGCTTAGATTGAGGACCAACTATGCAAGGTACAGTTTTTATTATCTTGCTACTGTTTTTAAAAAAGAATATTAGTTTAAACTATTGTTAATTATATTACTTTCCATAAATACATGGATACATGTGTTTTACATATAAATGAGAGGATCATGTGATATTTCAACACATATATATACTGTACAATGTATAAGAAAATTATATTTCAATACAGTATAATTTCTTCATGGTGAGTATTCATGTATGTCACCTCATGACAACTGGTTGCACACAGACCCTGAATGCTGAAAAGAGTTGACACTAAGCCTTTCTTTGTGCTTTTGGATTAAGGCATTTAATGGGAAAGAATGGCTAATTCAGAAATTCATTGTTAATGCCTAATAAATACTATTATCTTTTCATCACTTATGTTCTATGGATTATCTATTATCGTTCATAAGGTGCCCACATCCTTAGTTTTTTTGTTTTTTTTTTTTTTTTAGAGACATTTGGTAGCCAGATGAAAATGAATGAACTGTAAAGCTGAGACCTAATATGTCAAAAATTTATATGTTGAAATGCATGAGTTTATATGAACTCATGTATATGTGTGTGTGTGTGTGTATGTGTGTGTGTGTGTAGCTCATTCAATAAAGATAATCAAACTCTAATATGCTCTTAAGGATTAAAACATAAAACTATAATAAGAAAATATTATGGTTGTTTTGATTTATGTAGAAATTTCTGTTACAGTGTAAGAAGTGGGTTTGGAAAACTAAATTTTCAATCACTCTGATATTCATCTTACAGCTCTACAATTAAGTCCATCCATCCTGACTTTGCTGAGTAAAAGTTGTTCATTCTATCTTTTATTAATGTAACTATCAGAAATACTAAACAAAATATTCTGCATATTTTTAGAGATATTTTCACAGCATTTAAAGAGGTTGCCAAAAAGACACTGATTTTGGATAAACTCCATCTAACCAATCAAATGTTGAGGTACACTCTGTGTACTTCAGAATGTAGCTGTAGTTAGAGATATATCATTGTCAAAGTCATTGACTTAATCTCATTGAGGTGGACCTAAAAGAGTAACACTAATGTGTTGCTGTTTTGATGAAAGTTCTACACAAGAAATGACACAGAGGAAGTGTTTATATGACACACAAAGAACAGGAATATCTAGGACTTAAGACTAGCTTGAAAGAAAGGCATCCGACTCAGATGTCGCAAACTTTAAGAAAAGGAAATATATACATCATGTATACTACATATAGAACATATTATATATAATGCCTATATACAAAGAGATGAAAGATTTGGTAGATATGTTTACATGTGCACTTGTACACATGTGTATGCATTATATTGAGAGTGTAAGTGATGTTATGAGATAGAATAGATGCTTCACCACAGAGCCTTAGAATATGTAACAAAAATCCTAATGCCAAACTTAAGAAGTTTCCCTAGGATATTAAGACATTATCAAAATAATAGAAGCCATTTCTCTGCACATAGTTGCCTCTCTGAACCTAAAGCTACACACTGTTACAGAATATGTCACACACTTAAGGCAAAGGACTTAGAGAGATAATTTGTAAATGATCTATAAGTCTCCTTAAAACCTGGCTCTCCTAGATGATATGCAAGCTGCCAAGGTTAAAAAGGACAATCAGTTGCCCTACCCAGATGTAAAACCTATGAACTACACTAATGACCAACAAGGCAAGGCATTACCAGTATACAATGCAATACAACACAACACAACATCATACAATATAATAAAATATTCACTCTTTTATCATCTTAGTAACAAGCTGTATACGTAGGGGTTCATTGTAAAAGAACAAACACAGGCAGTGCCACAGGTCACTGATTCTCTATGTTTAGGTAAGTTATGAGCAATTTAAAACCTTCATCTGTTGCCAGAAAAATGTCTTTGTGATGAAAAATGAGAGTAAGACTTATCTATGGGTATAAGGATAGTATTTAAAATATAGTTAGACATAATATTTGTGTAGGAAGATGCAACACATTAGTTCTCTAGAGTCTGTGACCTCTCTAGACATGGGTATTTTTAATGTTAACAGTATTAATTAGTATTAATTTCTTCCTATTGAGTAGTCCTTAAATACAATTAGATAGATGCTTGTTACTATATTCATCATTACCCTAATCATTTTATAAACTATGCAATTTTAATAGTTCATTATGTTGCACAACATTTTCTAAATGTGAAATGTATTTTTTTGTTAGATAAGTGGCAGACAAGTCAAGTTCAATATCTGACAAAATGATAGAGAAATTGGGAAAATATTCTTTATCAGTTAAGCAAAATTAAATGCATTGTACACTGTAACATAATCACTTTGAAATCTGTCATCTTTATTCTTCATTGATGTAAAGTGATAGAATTCAAAACAGGATAAAATCCTCTGGAAATAAGTACATATATATATATATATATATATATATATATGTCATAACTAAATAATCTGAATATTAATATATACTCATTTATATATAAGAACTAAATAACCTGAATATTAACATAATTGTGGTTACAAAATACCAATCTACTGTATTATTTTTTATTAAATTATTTTATTTATTTACATTCCAAATCTTGCTTGCCTTCCCTGTCCCCACTCCTTGAGTTCTTTACCCCATCTTTCCCCCATTCATCCATTTAGGAGGCTCCCCACCCACCTACCTTTATCTCACCATTGCCAGTACCCACCTTCTTCAATCTAGCTTACTGCATACTGCTGTTATACGGATATTAGTGATTTTTTTCACATCCACCATAGAACACTTGCAGGTCATGAGAAAAGTTGTGAGCTTGATCACCTCATAGCTCAAATATCAGAACACAAAGAGGAAGTATCCCATTTTATATGCTGATATAAATAATTGGAGACCCTCATTATAGCCTATAGTGAGACATGAACACTAGCATGTACCAAATTCCCAACAATGAGGAAAATAACTACTGATCCCAAAAAAGAAACACTAATGGATATGCTACATGTGCATATTGAATATTCTGTAAGTCATTGTTTAACCCTCCCTTATATCATCAAAGCCATGTTGATAATACTTTTTAATTATCTCAAAGATAATTCAGCTTCTTAGCATCACTAGTCACCATATCAAGACTACTTGTGTGAAGATGATAAGATGTTCCTCCATGATTTCTGTCTCTGGTATCCATTAACTTACCTAATTCTTATCTCAGGCCTTCCAGCTGTCTACTAATTACGGGGAAAGTTATAACCTTATACTTAGCAAATTAACCTGGCTAATGTAAAAGGAATTCATAATATTCAACATATGTCCTCCCAAAAGAACCTTTCTTTTAGTTAACTTTTCTCATCTTCCACATACAGAGCAATCCCATGACAAAAGTACCTGAGGAAGACATGTAGTTAAGAGCAAGGCAGAAACTAAGATCTTTAGTGAAAAAGACCCAATTACTTTAGATCGGATCTTCCCACTTCCTATAATTCAAAAAAGTTCATGATGAGTCTTCTCTAAGAATTTATAGAGTCTTCTCTATAAATATATATCATATGAATTATATATATATATATGTATATATGGATATGGAGAAAGAGACAGAGAGAGAGAGAGAGAGAGAGAGAGAGAGAGAGAGAGAGATACAGACAGAGGATGGTGTACACATAATGTCTTACTCAGTACCTCAGTGTGGCCTCCTACTCTTGATCCTCTAGCATTCCTAACATAAAGAGATGCCTATAAATATGCCATAACCTTACAGATCATCAAATATGCCTAACAAGAAAGGTAAATCTTCCTGCCACATAATAATCAAAACATTAAGTGTTCAAAACAAAGAAAAAATATTTTAAAATATGAGGAAAATATGCCAAGTAAAATGAAAAGGCAGTCTGAAAACTAGATTTAGTATAACCTAAGGACCTAGCTATACCACTCCTCGACATATACCGAAAAGATGCTCCAACATATAACAAGGACACATGCTCCACTATGTTCATAGCAGCCTTAATTATAAAAGCCAAAAGCTGAAAAGAATCCAGATGTCTCTCAACAGAGGATAAATATAGAAAAAGTAGGTACATTTACACAATGGAGTACTACTCAGCTATTAAAAACAATGACTTCATGAAATTCTTAGGCAAATGGATGGAACTAGAAAATATCATCCTGAGTTAGGTAATACAGTCACAAAGGAACACACATGATATACACTCACTGATAAGTGGATATTACCCCAGATGTTTGGAATACCCAAGATACAATTCACTGATCAATGCAGCCCAAGAAGAAGGAAAACCAAAGTATCGAGACTCTTGTCGTTGTTAGAAGGGGGAACAAAATACCCATGGGAGGAGATACAGAGACAAAATGTGGAGTAGAGACTGAAGGAAAGGCCATCCAGAGACTCCACCACCTGGGGAATCCATCCCATATACAGTCACCAAACCCATACACTATTGTGGATGCCAACAAGTGCTTGCTGACAGGAGTCTGATATAGCTGTCTCCTCAGAGGCTCTGCTGGAGTCTGAAAAATACAGAGGCAGATGCTGGTAGCCAATCATTGGACTAAGCACAATGTCCACAATGGAGGGTCTAGAGAAAGGACCAAAGAGCTGAAGGAGCTTGCAGCCCCATAAAAGGAACAAGAATATGAACCAACCAGTACCTCTAGAGCTCCCAGGGACTAAACCACCAACCAAAAGTACACATGGTGAGACCCATGGCTCCAGCTGCATATGAAACAGAAGATGGCCTTATTGTATATCAATGGGAAGATAGGTTCTTGATCCTGAGAGGGCTTGATGTCCCAGTATAGGGGAATGTGAGGACTGGGAAGTAGGAGTGGGTGGGTGGGGGGAACAACCTCATACAAGCAAGGGGAAGGTAGATGGGATAGGGGATTTGGGGAAGGGAAACCAGGAAAGGGTATTCCATTTGAAATGTAAATAAAGAAAATATCTAATTAAAAGGGGAAAATTACTTAAATAAAATTGCAATGGCAGACCTATCAGAATTATATCTCACTTCTCAATGAAGACACTAAATTCAGAAGGACTTGGAAACAGATATCTCAGTTCTGAATATGTATGCCTTAATAGCAAGCCATTTTTAAAAGAAAATTACTAAGGCTTAAATTACACTTTGAACCATGCACATTAGTAATGAAAGATAATATTCTAACCAATATACAGGTCATTAAGAAAAATACTACAGAAAAACAATGGAACTAAATGGCCTTATTATTGAAATGAACTTAACAGATATCTACCTTTAACTCAAACAGAAAAGAAATCCACTCCCCTCAGGACCTCCTGGAAGCTCTACTGGCCAAGATATAGACTATATGCTTAGTCATTAGAAAATGGGCTGTCTCACCTAATATAGCTATCTCCTGAGAGGCTCTGACAGTACCTGACTAATACAGATGTAGAGGCTCACAGCCATCCATTGAACTGAGTACACGGTCCCCAATGAAGGAGTTAGAGAAAGGTTCTATGGAGCTGAGGGGTTTGCAGCCCCTTAGGATGAACAACAATTACTAACTAGTACCCTCAGAGCTCCCAGGGACTCAACCACCAACCAAGGACTATACATAGTGGGACTGATTGTTCTGGTAGCATGTGTATAGTAGAGGATTGAAAATTTGATCATCAATAGGAGGAGAGGCCCTTGGCCCTGTGAATGTTCTGTGCCCCAGTGTAGGGGAATGCCAGGGCCAATAAATGGGAGAGTGTGGGGTGGCAGGCATGGGGAGGGGGGAGGCAACAAAGGTTTGTTCTTGTTATTTTTGTTTGTTGGTTTGTTTGGTTTTTGGAGGGGAAATTGGGAAAGAAGAAATTTATATGTAAATAAATAAAATATCTAATAAAAAAATCTCACCAAAATAAAATCCACATCAAAAAAAGAAAAGAAAAAAGAAAAGAAAAGAAAAAGAAAAAGAAAAAGAAAAAGAAAAAGAAAAAGAAAGAAAATGGCTGTCTCTTACTAAGATGCCTACATTTGGATCCCTTCCCCCTAATTGAACTGCCTTATCTAGACTTAACTGGAGAAGGCATCCATAGTCTTAACTGCAACATTATATGCCAAGGCTACCTGATATCCATGGGAGGAAAATGGATGGAGGGGTGAATAGGGAGAAAGGAGGGTGAAAGGGAGGAACTGGGAGGAGAGGAAAAAAGGCATTATATGATCAAGATGTAAAGTAAATAGGGCCAAACAGTGGGAGAGGGTGGGTTGGCAAGCATGGGGAAGGGGGAGGCAACAGGAGTTTGTTTTTGTTTTTATTTGTTTGTTTGTTTGTTTCTTGGAGGGGAAACTGGGAAAGGAGAAATCATACGACATGTAAATAAAGAAAATAATAAAAAAAGAAATTTCAAAAAAAAAAAAAAAAAAACCCAAATCATAAGATTAATTTGGAGGCAGGACCATCCGGAAGGCATAGGCATCAGGAATTGCAGGAGAGTCTCAGGACTGCAGGAATAGGATCCTCTCAGCTTCCAAGTGACAGAGCTGGATCAGCGACCATCTCTGCCCCCTCCCTGCTAGGGGAGGGCTTCTCTCCAGGGCGGGCTTCAGCCCAAGGACTCAGATGAGATCCACCATTTTCTGCTGCCTTTCTAAGGCAGGACCAGCTGGGAGGCACAGGCCAAAGGAGTTGAAGGGGAGTTGCAGGGTGGCAAGGACAGGTCAAGCTCTAGGCAGAGACACCAAGAACTTCTAACACCAGAGATCAAGAGATGGTGAAAGGCAAACTCAAGAATCCTACCAACAGAAACCAAGACTGCTTGGCTTCACCAAAACCTAGTACTACCACCTCAGCAAGCCCTGGATATCCCAAAACACCAGAAAAGCAAGATTTGGATCTAAAAACATATCTCACAATGCTGATAGAGGAACTTAAGAAGGACATGAATAACTCCCTTAAAGAAATACAGGAGAAAACAGATAAAGAGGTACAAGCCCTTAAAGAGGAAACAAAAAAAATCTCATAAAGAATTACAGGAGATCACAAGTAAACAAATAGAAGCCTTTAAAGAGCAAACCCAAAAATCTCTTAAGGAATTGCAGGAAAACACAAACAAACAGGTGAAGGAACTGAGTAAAACCATTCAGGACCTAAAAATGGAAGTAGAAACAATAAAGAAATCACAAAAGGAGACAACCCTGGAGTTAGAAATCTTAGGAAAAAAAGTCAGGAAACATAGATGCAAGCATCACCAACAGAATACAAGAGATAGAAGAGAAAATCTCAGGGGCAGAAGATAACATTGACAACATTGACAGAACTGTCAAAGAAAATGCAAAATGCAAAAAGACCCTAACCCAAAACATCCAGGAAATCCAGGACACAATGAGAAGACCAAACCTAAGGAAAGTAGGTATAGAACAGAGGGAAGACCTTCAACTTAAAGGGCCAGTAAATATCTTCAACAGAATTATAGAAAAAAACTTCCCTAACCTAAAGAAAGAGATGCCCATGAACATACAAGAAGCCTATAGAATTCCAAATAGACTGGACCAGAAAAGAAATTCCTCCCGCCACATAATAGTCAAAACAACAAATGCACAAAACAAAGAAAGAATACTAAAAGCAGTAAGGGAAAAAGGTCAAGTAACATATAAAGGCAGGCCTATCAGAATTACACCAGACTTCTCACCAGAGACTATGAAAGCTAGAAGATCCTGGGCAGATGTCATACAGACCCTAAGAGAACACAAATGCCAGCATAGACTACTATACCCAGCAAAACTCTCAATCACCATAGATGGAGAAACCAAAGTATTCCATGACAAAACCAAATTCACACAATATGTTTCCACAAATCCAGCCCTTCAAAGGGTATTAAATGGAAAACTCCAACACAAGGAGGGGAACTACATCCCTGAAAAAGCAAAAATGTAATCCAACAAAACTAAAAGAAGGTAGAGACATGAACGGAATGCTAGCTCTAACTACAAAACTAACAGGAAGCAACAATTACTTTTCCTTAATATCTATTAACATCAATGGACTCAACTCACCAATAAAAAGACATAGACTATCAGATTGGGTACGTAAACAGGACCCAACATTTTGCTGCATACAGGAAACTCACCT